>JAADVK010000221.1:0-36055 GCA_023334975.1 Globisporangium sylvaticum
ATGCGTTCGGTCCAAATTTTTTTGGAAATCGATAGTGGACAATGGTGCACGAAGCACTTTTTGGACTTCAAAGCGATAAGAAATATTGCGCATTAACGAGAGGGAATGGGTTGACATGCTTGTCAACCGTTTGCTAATCACCAATGGAGAGCCACTGATGAGATATGGCTACATTTTGGTTGAAAGACATATGGATGGATGGATGGGGACAAAAGGAAAAAAAGACAAATGAACAGCATGATCTACACACTCTAGATTAACAGCTTTTTTTCTATGCGTCTATCTATCTCTATCAAAGCTCCACGTCCGTGTTGCGCATGTACTTGTCGCGGTCTTTTGCCGTGCGGATCAGCGCGCGCCAGGCACGACTCTGCTCGAGCAACTGCGAGTTGCCGACGATCCACAGACTGCTCTTCGCGCGCGTGATCGCGACGTTCATGCGGCGCTCGTCCGCCCAGAAGGCGTCCAGCTTGCCCTGCGAGTTGTTACCACCGTTCTTGCGTCGGTTGCCACCACCGCCGCTCGTTCGCACGCACGAGTAGATGATGATCTCCTTCTCTCGTCCCTGGAAGCCGTCCACCGTGTTGACCTCGATGTCCAGTCGCTGGTCCACATCCTTCTCCAGTCGACTCAGATGTGACCCGAGCTCGTAGATCTGCTGCTTGTACGGCGCGATGATCCCGATCTTCTTCTTCCAGTCCATCTCAGGGTACTTCTTCAGCAACCCACGCACGAGCAGCAGGATGAACTCCACTTCCGTCAGGTTGCGCAGCGACTTGGAGCCGCTCACCTGGCTCTGCTGACCGCTGAGCACGTCGTAGAACACAAACGGCTTGAACAGCTTGTCCGCGTGGTACTTGCGCGCCGTCCAGTCGCTCATCTTCGCGTCCTGGACCAGCTTGCCCTTGTAAAAGTACCGCGACGGGAACTCCGAGATGTCCGGGTGCATGCGGTACTGTCGATTGAGCAGGAACACCTGCGAGCCGTTCTCGACAAAGCGCTGGAAGAGACTGCGATCGTAGCCAATGTCGATGAGTCTCTTGGAGATCACAGTCGCTGGTAGTTGCTGGTGATCGCCCACCAAGATCACTCGGTTCGGACGGAACTTGAACGGGATCAGCGCACTCGCTTCCACGGCTTGCGCCGCTTCGTCGATGACCAGCGCGTCGAACTCGTGCGCGAAATCGCACATCGCCACCGAACCAGCGCCGCTGAGCGTGCAGAACACGATCTGCGCGTTCTTGACGATGCCCTGGCGCGTCATTTTGGCGTTCGGGAACGACCCCTTGTGCTTCGTGACCAGGTTCTCCAGCAGGATCTCCTCCACCTCCTGTGCGTACTTGCGCCACTTCTTCTTCTTGATCTTCTTGCTGTCGGTCTTTAGTCCCTCGTTTCCACCTTTCGAGCTCTCCAACGGCTCGCGCTGCTGCTGTAAGCTCTCGGGGCGACCCACGCGCACGATGCGAGGACGGTACGAGCAGCACTTCATACCGTCGTACACTCCCTCGCTCAGCAGACGAACGATCAGCTCGTCCACGGCAGCGTTGCTCGGCGCTGCCACGAGGATGCGAATCGACGACTCGGCGACAGTCCTTGGTCCAAAGGACGCGTTCCCGTCCTTCAGCGACGCGCCAACGCGGATCCGCGTCGACTCTTTCGATTTCTTCGCGCCGCCGACCGCAGCCCCGTCCAGCAACGCGCTCAGAACGCCGAGAATCGTCTTTGTCTTTCCTGTACCAGGCTGTCAAACAACAAACAAATACAGATCACCACAGATGTTAGGATACCTCACACAATCATTCACAAAGCGAGCCAAAGCAATGTACGAGCTACTACGCACCGGTCCTTGGATGATCACGTGGTTCTCCTCGCCGATGCAGCCGAGGATTGCGTCCAGCTGCGACGAGTTGTACTTCTTCTCCAGCTCACGGTGCAGCGCTGGCGTGAGTCGACTCTTTGGTTCGCTTGCATTAGCAGCAGGTGCTTTGCCGTTGCCACTCTTCTCTTTCTGGCTTTCGCTCGCGCTCATCTTGCCGTCGAGCAGCGAGCGCTTGATGGACGGAGAGAAGAAATTAACCGACTTCATCGCCTGGAACTCGCGAGCGCTCGTCGTCAGGTTGTGCACCTGCTCGAGGTGCCACTTCCATTGCGTCGAGCGCTGGTTCGCGAGACACATCTCGGTCAGCACGGAGAAGTTCTCCTTCGGGTTCGCGTGGTCGTGCTCTTGGGTGCGGATGAGCACGCAGATGAGGTCGTTGTCCTGGTCTCGTCCGCCTCTTCCTCCTCCACCAGATCCAGATCCAGATCCAGAGGATCCGCCGATCGCCACCACAGAGTTGCAAAGCACGACGCCGTACACAACCATTTCGTACTGCTTCCAGCGTGGCGAGCGCAGCAAAACCAGGTCGCCACTGGAAAAATCCGCTGAAGAAGAGCCCCCTCGTCCTGGAACATTCGCGTGGAACGTGAGGATGAAGTCGTTGCTGCCGGACGTCGTGCCGCTGAAGCCGCTCTCCATGAAGATCGTGCTCGAGTTGAGCTGCTGACCACTCGGCAAAGAGGACTGCTGTCCGCTACTAAAACCACGTCCACACGGCGACACGGACGTCAGAAACAGACTCTTGGAGGTGTTCTGGTGACTGAACTGCTCCGAACTGCGCACCGACGCAGCGAGCTCCTCCATGATCGCTTCGATCTGCACGCTCGTATATTCGTTCAAGCTCGCATACTTGGCTGGAAGCGTCCCACGGAAGTAGCGACGCAGATTCGACTGGTGCTTCTCTGGGACTTCGATGCGTCGAGGCGAGAGGTCGAGAATGAACTCGTAGAATTCGTCCAGTGCCGGCCACAGAAGCGTGCTCTTGACGGTGCTATTGCTGCTGTTGCCACTGGACGTTCCGCTTCCAAGTTGATGCTTGGATCGGGCGATCTTCTTTTCTGGAGCAGCGGCGATGCTGCTGTCTCCAGTGCTTCTTTCGTCACTTGCGCGAGGACGCTTCTTTTTGGCTTGACTGCTGTTGTTGCTGGTGCTTTCGCGACCGAGCTTCGGTTGCTCACTCACTGACCCTGTCGCGCCAAGAGAGAACGAGCCTCGCTGTTGGGATTTCGAGTTTGCTGCTGACGAAGATCGGCTGGTAGTTGTGCTGGACCCACTGCCACCCGCAGCAGCTTTGAGGGCTGCCTCCAGACCGTTTGCAATGCCTGTGTCCGCATCATTTTCGTCATCGTCTTCGTCGTTGTCATCGTCATCAGACTCGGTTTCACTATCGGATGAAGAGACCTCTTGCACTCGCAGTCGAGCTTTCGGCGTTGGTTCTTGGATGTCACCCTCGTCGTATTCGGCTTCCAAATCTGCCACAGCTGGCTCCGACTTGACTTTGTCCGAGAGATTCGCTTCGCCTTCAGTCTGCTGCATCGTGACATCATCTGCAGTCACTCTCGGAGTTTCTTCATGCTCGATGTACTCTTCAGTGATTCCTTCACCACGATGATCGTCGGTAGTGCTCGACGCAGCTGCGGTAGACAGCTCCGTTGAACTGCGATTGATTTCAACATCCAATGCTGCCAAGTTCTCGATTGACGGTCCGCTTGGACGATTGGCTTCGACACCGAGATTTTCATTCACACCTTCCTGGTCAATGCGGCTGGGCAGTGATGACAGACTGGGCAGAACTGCGTCCTCAACGTGGTTCAACGACTTGCAACTTTCTGTCGCCTCGTCCACACTTGTGGTCACATTCATCTCCATATCTTCCGTAGTAGCATCTTCATCTTCACCCTCATCTTCCTCGTCTTCTTCGTTCTCTTCCTGGGCCTTGTACTGCTGATAGTTGCCTCTGTCGATGGTCGAAGCGCGAGCGACTTCCTCCTGACTCGCTTCATATTCCTCTTCCTCCTCGTCATCAGGCGCCGCAAAATCCCCACTCTGGCTCTGACCATTGTCTTTATTACCCTCGTCTGCCGACTGACTTCCACCAATGTCATCACCATGTTGATCCTCACCAGCTTCATGGCTTCGTTCTCCACCTGCTCCACCATCCTCCTCCTCCTCGGCAACGCGACCCTCAATTTCAAGATTTCTCTCATCGTTTTCTTCACGAATTTCTTCAGCTGTAGCCTGCGAATCATCCAGTTGGGCAGCATCCTGTCCGTCCACGTTGTTGGCCTGGTCCTGCTCATTCTGAGCAAATCTGTTCTCATGAGCTGGAGAGTCGCTTGCAGCTGCAGTATCTGACAGCATGTCTGGATGGCGAGAGGAGTGGAAGTTGCCTCTCTGCTCAGCTCCATGAGGCGTTGTCGACTCGAAACTCGCCTGCGATCTATCACCACTCTCGTAGTGCTGCATGACGTCGCTATTGCTTGCATCCACAGAGCCTGACTCGGAGATGTACGTTCCCTCACGAGACGAGTTCTTGGAATCGATCATCTCTTCTTCCTGCTTGATTGTACAAGCAGCAGCGGCTCCCAAGTTCAAAAAGCGCTTCGCTAATGGCTCGTGCTGCAAATTGTGCTCAGCCTGTGGCGGGTTTGTTGCTTGCACCTGGGGTCTGTCCCTGACCTCGCTGTTAGTCGCTGGCACTTGATCTGATGACGACCGTAACGATGCCATTGCCTCTTCTGTTGCTCTGACGGCTGGCACTGGGTGGTGGATCTGAGGCGGCAGAGTAGAGACAGAGGACACGGAAGGTGACACCATCGTGGGTACAGCAGCACTGGTGCCTGAGGAGGACGCTGCAGCTGCTTGAAGGAGCTCGTTCGACTGGCGAAGAAGCTCGTTCTCGCGCTTGAGCCGCTCGAATTCTCTCTGCACATCCGCAGACATCGCTGGAGCCTGAACCTGAACCTGTAGACACACAAGACACACAAGTGACATGAGTGGATGGCTCTCGAGCGATAGGGATCCTACTGCACATCGGGAAATAAAAGGCAGCGAACCTGAGAAAGGTCTTCGCGAGAGGGCTTGGCATCATGGGTTACGAAATGGGACGAGCCACTGTGGGTTCCTACCGTTGGCTGGTGGTGCTGGTGCTGGTGCTGACCAGCGCCACCAATCTCACCAATCTGTTTAATCACAGCCGCTTGCTGCTGCTGAAAGAGCTGAGGAGCAGGTACAAATTGGTGCTGTTGGTACATCATCATTGAAGGCGGGAAAGGCGCTGGCGCTTTCGTGGGCGTGGTAGTGAGACTCTGCTCCACTTGGTCGAGCGCCATCATGAACGCCATGTCTTCGTCGAAATCGTCCTCGATGAACTCGTTCTTGATCGAAACGGAGGGCGGCAGAGGGACAGCGGGTTGTGCGGTGGCAGCAGCAGCAGCCTGAGGTACCTCTGACGTCAGAGGAGGTTTCGTATAAACCGTCGAGTTGGTTGAAGAGCTCGCTGGAACTTGCGAATAAGCTTGGGAATACGCAGTAGGCTGAGCTTGGAACATTGGTGGTGGTGGTGGCGATGGTGGAAGTGATGACACCACGTGAGGTTGCTGCTGGAAGTAGTGGCTGATGAGCCCAGGTACCGGAGTCGGAGCCGACACGACAGGAGGCGCGACATTGACACTGACAGGCGGCGCGTGGGCCGCGTGCACGTGTCCGTCTACGTGCGTGACGCTGTTGCAGTTGGCGCAGTGCAGCGTCTGGATGCGCGACTCGACCCGCTCTTGCTGCTCGCGAAGCAGCTGCGCGCGGATCTCTGCGATCGTGGTCTGGCGACGGGCTACTGGCGCAGCTCTCGGCTTCCTGGCCGCTGTGGTTGTAGCTCTAGGCTTCGCCTTGGTGGGTGTTGTCGACTTTGCTGCTGGCGTAGACTTAGCGAGTGCTGCTGCTCGTTTTCGAGCAGGTGACTTCACGGGTGTACTTGCACCAGAAGGATCTTGTTGGACAGGAGGAGGAGCAGTGCTGCCGCTAGTAGCCACTGCTGCTGCTGTTGTCTTTCTCGCACGAGGAGTAGTGGTCGGTCTGGTGGCAGCAGCACCTCTGCGCACAGGAGCAGCAGTAGCAGCTGGCTGCTTGGCAGAAGTAGTAGTTGCAGCAGTTGTCTGCGCTGTTGCTGCTGTCTTTGTGGTCCTCGCTCGCTTCTTGGGTTGATCTTCTGGTGGCGGCAAAACCTGTTCGCTGCCTGCGTTGTCACGCTGCTGGTCGCTACTTCTACTAGTGCTCTTGGATGCTGTCGACTTGCTGGAGGCAGTGGCAGCAGTACTGATGACTGCTTTCTTCTTGCCGTCTGCCGTCGTTTTGCTATTGCTCTTGCTGTTCGCGAGGCGCCGCTGGAACTCGCGCATGCCCACTTCGACGCTCACGAACTCGCTCTCGTCGCGCTGCGCAGCCGAGCCGCTGCTCAGGCGCTTCTTCGCCTTCTTGCGCAGCGCGAGCGCGGGGGACGACGACGAGGACATGATGGCGTCGCTGGCTGCTACGTCGCCATTCTCTGCTGCGTGCGGCTTCTTCCTGCGGTCCATACAACCTCGAAATGCTCAATGAACGAACGATGCAG
Source organism: Globisporangium sylvaticum (assembly GCA_023334975.1). NCBI lineage: Eukaryota > Oomycota > Peronosporomycetes > Pythiales > Pythiaceae > Globisporangium > Globisporangium sylvaticum. The sequence goes on from JAADVK010000221.1 coordinate 6,486, forward strand.
CTGGAAGCTATTTTGACCATGACCAATTTTGGACAAAGTGTGTGTGAAATGGCTGACCATCTAAAATGGCCAAAGGACATTTTAAGCATATTTTTTGTCCGATTGTCACCAGGTGATTGGGGTAGTGGATCATAGGGTTTTTCATAATCTGGAACAACATTTTATAATCTTGCAGACTATTTGTAAGAAATGATTCTGCTCCACATTTTGCAAATCGCCGCTCACTCGAAAGTCCAACGTTTTGCAAAAGTCGAAACACGAATCACTTGGACAAAGTATGCTTCGAAACCATGTTTCATCATTTTGAAACAACAGCAATCAGAAAAAGAGCCTTCCCAGACATTGACAACCAAAAAGAGCACTTTTTGAACGCAACATTATCAAGTTAAACAGTGTTGTATTTTGGCGCCGATAAAAAGATGTCGATCAAGCGGAAACGAGCGAACGCTCGCAATTTCTGGGTATTATTTCGAGCGCACATAAATATTTGCGCGCTCATTTCTTGGACGGCGTAGACGATGTCTTGGTAGCGTGGAACTCCAGTCGGTTCGACTCCAAATCAATGTGCTGCTGCAGGATGCTGCTCAGAGTCAGCTCGGGCGGGTAGATCCGCTGCGGGTTCGCGCTCGCCAGCGACTTCTGCACGACGACACACTCAGCGCAGCCTCGCTCGTGATCACCAGATCTGACGGACCCGCACTGCCCTTCACCTCTACTTTCCCGCCGGCACACTCCACGATCTTCACCAGGTCCTTCACAGGCTGCAGCACCGACTTGTGGTTCGTGATGAATACGGTGTGGCCCACGGACAGCTGACGCCGCTGCTCGGACGTGAACTCGTACATGGTCTTGTGCAGGTCAAAGTGCCACTTCTCCATCGCAACGTTCGACGATGGACAGACAGGTCATCGGACATGAGATTATTTGTGTGAGTGCAAGAAAAATGTGAGCCTTGAGAACCCACCTCCTTTTTCGGAAGATCCTAATTAACTCAAGATGGGTCCTCAATTTGGCTCCCATTTAAGCGCCAAATGCCCTGTTCTTACCACGAGCCAAACCTTGAATGCTTTCAAGTGCCACTTTGTACTTGGCAATTGTATGTCTATGTGCCACTTTGCTATTCCCTCGTCCTCGCGCGTTTTATCCGTCTTTCAAAACTACAATCCTTCATACAATGTCCAAGCTGGCTTTCTATTGTCTGTGACCCTCTGCTCGCGCGTTTAAGCGCACCTCTTTAAGCGCGCTTAAATTCCAGTCGCGGTCCGCCAGTCTTTTTTTTTGGTGCGAAGAGAACGGGGGGAAGAAGGCGCCATTCTCACGCAGCAACGCACGAGCAACAGCTCCACGCCCGCCACCAAGAAGCAGCCACTAGAAGCACTAGCAACATGTCGGACAAGGCCGAAGACACGACGCCAAAGGTCGACGTCGAGGAGACGGAGGCCGAGGAGAGCAGCAAGGACCCAGAGTCCGAGGAGCCGCAGGCGTACTTCGAGCCGGTCGTCAAGCTCGATGAGGTCGAGGTCGTGAGCGGCGAAGAAGACGAAGAAGTGCTCTTCAAGATGTGAGTGCTCGTTGTGCTTATTGTGCTCGGAGAGGACGCGCTTTATGGGAGAATGGATATTGTGAAAGGGGCGAATAGCGTGATGCACGAAGTCGTGCTGGTGTGCTGGTGTTCCCCCTCTCGCCATTTCGCTCGACATGTAGCGACCACTGATCCCGCCGTCGTTTGCAACCGCCACGTACTAATGCGTCATGTGTGTGTGTACTGTTGTTTTCTTTTTCCAATAATAGCCGCGCGAAGCTTTTCTGCTTCCGTGAGACCCTGTTGGACAAGGGCACGGGCAAGAAGTCGTGGTGCGAGCGTGGCGTCGGCGACGTGCGCTTCCTCAAGCACAAGGAGCACCAGAAGGTGCGCATGCTGATGCGTCAGGAAAAGACCCACAAGATTATTATCAACCACCTGGTGGACTCGCGCACCGAGCTGTCGCCAAACATGGGCAGCGACCGCGCGTGGGTGTTCAGCTGCTACGACTACGCCGAGGGCACGCTCGAGACGCAGGTGTTCGCGCTCCGTTTCGCCAACGCCGAGAACGCGCAGAAGTTCAAGGAAGCCCACGACACCGCCAAGTCGACCAACAAGGCGCTCGAGGCTGGCGCCGACGCCGCGGACACCACCGCCGGTGACGACGCCGCCAAGGCTCTCGAGTCGCTCGAAGTCAAGAAGGAGGTGCGTACTTATATTTGCTCTTGGCTGTTGTTGCTATTATTGCTGTGTATCCAAGAGTCTCACATGTGGTGGTTATTGTTTGCTTTTCTTTTTGTACCCATTTGTGCAGTAAATTTGCTGAAGAGTACCTCTGCGCATTTCACATTTTACGACTACTACCTGCCTACGTACGCACCTACAGATGAATACAGTTGACGAAGAAAGAAAAAAAACGAAGAAGATGAAGAGAGTCCGACTGCGAGATGGAGAGAGAGAGAGAGGACGCAGCGGAAGAGCGGATGAGCTTTGCTCTTTCGTTCGCTGCTTTGGTCAGCCTGTGGCTCTGGCTGGGTGTTATTTGTCACCAAACAGCACAGCCAGCCAGCCAGTCCGTAAACACGTCGCTGAACAAAGTGCTTTTTCTTCTTCACCGTGTTTGTGCAGCTCTCCATTTTCGTTTCGATTTGATGCGTTTATGTTGTTGATTTGCCTGGTGTTGTTATGAATCGCCGCTCTCAAGAGAGAGAGGATTTGGATTTTGAACAGGATGCCTAGTGCTCTCTTCTGATATGTCAGTCTATGCGGCTTGAAGCGGCAGCAGCCGCGTGGTCGTGCCTTCTTTCGCCTCCAGGTCGTCGTCCAGAGCTGTCGTGGGCGTGAGCGAGCGGTTGTAGACGAGGATGCCCGCGATGATGAGCGAGAAGCCCACAAAGTAGAGCCAGCTGAGCTCTTCGTTGAAAAGGTACTTGGCGGCCACGACCGCGAAGAAGTCGGACGTGAGCAGCGACAAGTTAAACACGGCAGCGTCGCCGTCCTTGAGGAAGATCTGCAATGGATTGATTAACAGTAAATGGGTTCAAAAGCAAAAAGAGACATGTCAATCGTCAGTCAGTCAATAGCTACCTAACGCCAGGTTTGCTGATCGCATTTGAAATGAATGGACAGGAATGAATGCGATCGTCGCATGAACTCACCGACGTGCACGTGTACATGAGGAAGAGCGTGCCGACGTAGCCAAGCAGACACAGCGCACTTGGCGCAGTCCTGAATGATCGATCACAATAGAAACATATATATCAGGGTTATTAGAATGGATAGTTGGCAGGTTGGTTGGATGACAGCCGGAGTCAGCACAGCACCACAATATAATTGATACCATTGGATCTCGCGAAGGACGTCTCCTTCAAAGACCGCCGCCTGGACGGAGCTGATGACGAAGCCGCACATTCCAAGCATGCCCAGGAACTCCATCTATAGTGCAAATCAATACAAAACAACAGTTAGCTTATTAGTATGGCACGCACTCACTGAACCTGCACCAGTCTCAGTCTTGAGGAAATGAGCATATCGTGAAAAACTGTACCCGTCGGTTCTTCTTCTTGACGAGGTACTCCTGTCCGACGTTCGAGCAGGCGTAGATGGCGCTGCCGACCAGACAGAGAAAATCGCCGTAGAGAGCGGACGCGTTCCAGGCCGACGTCTCGTCGCTCCAGTTGGCTCGGTCGCGCAGGATGTCGGAGACGACGAGGATCGTGATCCCGCCGAGACAGAAGCCCACAGCCACAAAGTGCAGTTTCGTGTACTGCGATATACATTAGCAAACAAGTTAATACCTGACTGGCCATACAGACACGAATGCGAAGCCGTTTACTCTTTCGTACCTTGGCGTTGAGGAAGAGCGCCGAGAGCAGCATCACGACGGGGATCGTGAAGCAGTCGAGCAGCATCGCGCTCGAGATCGACGTGTACTTGTACGCGCACACGACCAGGAAGTTGCCCTCCACGTCAGCGAACGCCAGCAGCAGGTACTTCCACAATGGGATCTAGACACACACACAATGGTTGACATGTGCGTAAGAATCCAAGAGCTACGATATTGTGTCCACACAAAGCAAAAACGCCAAGCACCCTCTCTCACCTCCAGCGCGTAGTCTTTCTCGCTCCGGTACCGCATGATCGGATACACGAGGTAGACGCATAGCAGCAGGTAGTTGCCAGCGCTCTGCGTCACTGGGATCTGGATCTGTTTTGCCATCACAGCACAAGAGCAAGGAAGCGTGTCATCAGCGTTGCAACACTTTGCCCTGCTTGGACCATCGATAGATAGCGAGCTTTGAACAACGCACCTGGAAGGACTGGTTGAGCGTCTGCGTGAACACGCCCGTGAGCGCGATAAGCAGCGAGATGAACTGGCCGAGCGCCAGCACGCGGTTCTTCTCGTAGAGCGCGGAGCAGCCGCTGAGCGCGCGCGTTGCCATGGTTGTTGTCCCTCCTGTCTGGCTGTCAAACCAACAGGATGCATGCATTCACCACAACTCTTGAGGCCATCCACCCCGAATCCTCTCTGTTATTGGTTGAAATACTTTCATCAAGAACTTTTGATTGGCTGAAAAATTGGAGTGCTGGTGTACCCATTCACTTATCAGACGGTTGGCTAACAACTTTGACAATGGGGAGTTGAAAATGGTATTGATGCCAGCTAAATAGATACTACTACTACTTTTGTCTTGCTCGTACGACCAAACACACACTCACATGCACTTACTCACTCTCTCTCTCTCTTTCGCTCCTACACAGCCACCACGTATCCAACCACCATCCATCCTATCGCTTGGTCGGCGCGCGGCGGTACGGCTCCTCGATGCGCTCGACCATCTGGTCGTAGAGCTTGCACTCGCCCGCCTCCTTCTCGGCCATGAGCCGCGTGAGCATGGGCTTCCACTTGCGGCCGCGCGTGTTGATGAACCAGTTGTTCACCTGCTCGATCGTGATGCCGCCTTTGAGTCCGAGCATGTCTTTCTCCTCTTCGGTTGGGTACGGATGGTGCAGGTGGTTGTCAAACCACGTCTTGAGCACGGTCTTCGCGGTCTTGGACAGGTTCGTGCGCTTCTTCACCTGCTGCTGCTGCCGCCGCTCTCCAATTTCAGTGAGCAGCACATCCGATGGCGACGCTGGCAATGCGCGCGGACTCGCAAACCCAGGGCTGCTGCTACGGAAAAGCTGCTGCTGCTGCTGTTGTTGCTCCTGGTGTTGCTGGATCTGGATCTGGAGCTGGCGCAAGTTCCACTCCTGCAGCGTGCTGATTGCGTCGTGGTACGACCCGCGGATCGACGCGTCATTGATCATCGCCAGCGGCTGCTCGAGCTCCTGCATCGACGCGGCACCGATGCCCTGCAGATCCGCCAACACACTCTGCAAATTGTCGCTGTTGTTGCCCGAGGACGCTTCCATAACCAGAGGAGGCAGCTGCTGCACCACTGCTTGGAACGGATCAAAGCCTTCCCCATTGCTACCATCACCACCAGACTTACTCGCGACGATGACGCTCGAGAACGCGAGCAGGCGGTTGTTGCGCGCATTCTGCTGCTGGAAGAGCTCGTCGTCGAGCAGACGCTGCATCGCGTCCTCGGCTTTCTGCTTGAGCTGCTGCTTCGACACGAGCAGCGGCGCGAGGCTCGCATGCGCGGCGTGCTGCTGCTGCTGCGGATGGTGGTGGCGAGAAGTCTTGAAGCCTACACCTTCAAACGTGAAAGACGGCGACGTGTCATGCACGGGCGAGAACACAGCAAGCTCGGCGATCATCTCTGCCTGCAGGGGGCTTTCCAGTACAAGCACGCGCTCACCTCCATGCGCGCGCTTCGCTCTCTGCTTCCCGCTCGCGCCGCGCGTGCGCGGTGTGGCCGAGGGTGGCGACGGCAGCAATTGCAGCGACGCTGGCGCAGCGTCTCCTGCGTGCGCTGCTGCTGCCGCTGGGGGCTTCTGATCCACAGCGTCGTACTTCCGCGCTCGCTTCTTCTCGCCGGGCGTGTAGTTGCGGCGATTCGGGAACGTCATGCTGGGTCTCCGAGCTCTTTTGTCCGCTTTCTGTTCGCTAGCTGTCTGCTGTTGGCTGGCTGTCGATCAATGCGTAGCTGCTCGCGATCTCCACCACACCCGCTGGTTCGCTCGCGAGAAAAGCCACAATCAGGGGAAAGCCGAACGAAAGGAAAGCTGCGCGTTGTTGGCTTTGTGAGAAAAGCCGACGTGGGCTGCTGTTACTAGTGCTGCTTGCTGTGGCTCCTGCTACTGGCGCTGCAGGTGTGCATGGCAGCGGGCGAGAACATCCACACGCACGCCCATGCTTCTTTGGTCTGTCGCTGAAGCCATCTTGATGGCTTGTGACCATCCTCGCGCCACCGAGACAGAAAGTGACCACATTTTGTACAGTCCCAACATAACGTTTGTCACCATAAACCAGGGACATACATCCTGATATCACGTGGCTTACGTCAACAAACGACGGAAACGTCACTAAAATCGCGTGGTGCACACTACTTCATCACCTACTGTACCACTTGTTGAGCTCATCACCCCAACACGGCCTTGTGGTCCATGAGACCGCTCAGCCAGCTCGCCTTTTGCCTTTTGCCTTTGCCTTTTGCCTTTGCCTTTTGCCTTTGCCTTTGCCTTTGCTGTCCGTCCGCTATGCCTGTGCCTATGGCCGTCATAACCACACACGCTCGCACCTGAAAACGGACAGCAGCGCGTGTGCCTTGATGAAAGTGATCCACGCGAGCGATGTGGTGATGAATCTGCTGGCCGCCATGCCGCCGCCGCTGGACGCGACGGGGCCGTCGGTACCGCACAGTAATAATACTGGCGGCCTCGTCGGCGTCGGCTCCTCGTCGTCCGCCGCCTACGAGGCGCGCCGCAAGCGCACCGAGTGGCCCGAGGGCGTGCGCATGGACGACGAGGTCAAGGCGCTCGACGAGCGCAACGGCGAGTGGATCCTCTGCCGCACGTGCGCCGAGCACTACGAGAAGTACGATGAACGACCGCGTTTAGTTGTCGACCTGTAGCTGTATGTGAGTGTATGGGCTAAGCGATCTCTTTTTTTATATGTATATTTGTATGTGTAGGACTGGACGCGGTCGCAAGCCGAACGACCCCGAGGGGTTCAAGGTGAAGATGAACGGCCGCTTCCAGGAAGCCGCGTGGCTCATGCACAAGAACCGCGTGGTGGCGCACAAGGCCGCGCACGACACGGGGAACGACAGTAGCGGCTCGCAGGGAGGGGGGTCGCCCACCTCCACTTCCCTCGAGCCGCATCATCGCGACCCGTTCCAGCTGCGCGACCAGGACGTCATTATGGGCATACCCCATACGAACGAAGGCAACATGAGCAGCAATCCGCAGCTCGACCATCACGATCACCATCAGCAGCAGCAGCATCCCGCCAAGCGCCTCAAGATGACCGTAAATGCGACTGTGAATGCAGCAGGAAGCAGCGGCAGCGAGCGCGACGGCGAGAGCGACGACTCGCACCACCACCACCATCACCATGTGGGAACGCTGGACCTCGTGGTCGGCGACAGCCACGAAGCCAGTGGCCCGTTCTTCATGGAGGAGATGCGGTTCGACGACGCGGACAGCCAGCCGCAGCACCCGCTCCATTCGCACGGCCGAGGCGTCCAGCTGCCGCGCACGGGCTGGCGCTGTCCGGGCGTCGTGCCGGACTTCTTCTACCAGGCCAATGCCGAGCTGGTGCACGCGTTCGCCAAGTACTACGTCGGCTCGTACCGCGTGAATGTCGTGCGCGATCTTCGGTCCGATAAGTACGTGATGATGATGTTGCATGCTACAGCCTTTTGGGATCATTCTGGTGGAGTTATTTACCGGCACTTATCATTTATTCGCCCTTGCCAATGTTGTTTTGATGGTGATAATGAACAGAGTGATGCTGTACTCGCACGACTGCGAGAACCGCATCGTGCACCGCGAGCGGCCGAACCAGCCGATCTCGTGCGACAAGTGCTACGCGATCTGGCTGCACAACAAGAGCTTCAAGCGCATCCTCAAGAAAATGGACCGCTACAACCTTGTGGAAGACATCCTCCGCAAGTCCTGGAGGTTTGTGACCTACTTGCTGTATTAACTTTACTACTCTATATACGTCTACACATGATGACCAAATGATATTAACGTGAACTTATCCAATGCTCTCTCTTTTTCTCTCTTCGTAGCATCACGGAGGAGGATCTGAGCGTACTCTCCAAGTTCAAGCACTCGAGCGGCGCGAACCTCAACATCGAAGGCCGCAAGCTCAAACAGGCGGCGATCACGGTGCTCAAGCGCTTCAACGCGCGCAAGTCGCCGCAGGAGAAGCCGAAACCCAGCAGCAGCACTGTCGCTCGCATTCGCCTCCAGCAACAACAGCAGCAGCAGCAACAGTTGGCGGTCGCGGTCCTCGGTCTCCCGTCGCTCGAGTCCGCGATCCCGGAGGACGACAACGATCACTCTGCCGCCAATGGAGCTGCTGGAGTTGAAAGTATTGGAGCCCACCACCACCAGCCGCTCGAAGCCTCTTCCTCCGCTTCGACCTCTGACGCGCAAAGCGTCAACCCGCAGCAGCAGCAACAGGAGAACGCGGAGGTATGAAACGCGGACCCCCTTCCCTCTCTTTCGAAGAAGAGAAATCGGTTGTTTGTGTTGTTGTTGCTGGGACGAGTTTGGGGGGAACTTGTCAAGTTTTTTATCATTTGGAAAAAGGAAAAATCAAACAAAAATGCATTTTGGAAAAACGAGGAAACTGTGGTGCTATTCTGATGATTAGCATAACCCACACTTGTCAAGTTTTTTATACAAAATCGGAATTATTTGTTATGCCATTGTCCTTCGGAGCCGCGGATAATATGCCACTTTCATTGCAAAAATATTCCGAAAATGCGTTACGCGAGTATGCAAGCCAGGATCGATGCAAAACATATATTTCGCGGCTATTTCTTTATGACGAGAAACAAAAGTTGTGGTAGCGGAAATAGTTGCACGATCACTGATATTTATAGTGTAGTTTACGGCGAGCAGCTCAGTGAATGTAAACTTCTACAAAACTTCATCTGCGGATGAAGTTTTGGATTTTTAATAGTTTACCACACATTCCCTATTGACCCTTTGGCAAGAACGTTCACACAGCATTTTTGTGCCTTTGTACCAGATTTTGGTGGGACACATTCCTTCGAGCTCGACCTCAAACGAATAATACGAAACAATGTGTCCCAACGAGGTGCAAAGTGGATCCCACACAAACGCTGTTGAGTTGCTTGTGACACATTGTTGAACGTGTATGCAATCCTTATCGACACTGCGGCCAGTGTCAGAAAAATGAATGCACTAAAATGCCCCACAAAAAATTCTGCGAGTCCTTGACACTTCCTAAATGGAGTGTCCACATTGACAATGACTCCCTAAATGGAGGCAACACTCCCTAAATGGAGTGGCCACATTGAAAACAACCGAGAACTCCCGCGCAAAACATCAAACGCCACCAAAAAAGGAAAGCGCTATTCACCTGCGCAACACAGGAAAGCAGTCGAGTGAGTTCGCGACGACGGCGGCAGTGGATGCGCGACGACCCAGCGGCTCCTTCTTTCTCAATCGACAGGCGCAGATGACCGACAGCGTCAGTGCGATTAACGCGTCCGCTGCGGAGGCGACTGAGCGTGCGACGAGTGCGGATGCGCAAACATACAAGCAGGTACGAGATTGAACGAATGAATGAATGGGGAGGTTCGCGTCAATAAGCCGCGAACAAGTCTCTGTATGTTTGTGTATGTGCGCTAACCATACGCGCGGTGGTCTCTCTGGGTGCTGTCATTATACATTGCAGCTGCCGCCTTCAGTTCGCGGATCGGCGACCAGTGACGACAGCAAGAACGACCCTGTGGTCGGCAAGCGCATCCGCAAAAGCTTTGGCTCGCGCTTCTTCTGGGGCTCCGTGGTCAGCTGCTACTACATCGCCGACGCGCCGTTCTACAAGATCAGCTTTGACGATGGCGATGTGGACATTCTTGCGGCGGCGGAGGTGCTGCAAGATGTGAAGCAGGTAAACAGAACTGACGAATGGGCTGTCTGGGTGGTCATTTGTGTCGACGACGGTGTTGTGGAAAGCTTATACGTGTGAATTACTTTGACACCCTCGCTTATAGGCAGAGAAGTATGCAGCGGAAGATGCATTTGTGGCATCGACCACGCCTGGTTGTGCGCAAGAGCCTGCTGATGATGACACGGCGGCTACTCCATATCCGAGTCCGCAACCATCTTTGGCGTCTCGCTATCAGGACGAACTGCGGCAAGCGACGCTGAAGCGGAAACGTGACGAGCAGCCAGAGCCAGTGAGCGACACGTACACCATGAAGGTGTGGGGCCAGCGGCTCTTCCTCTCGGTCGTCACGAGCAAGAGGGTGACGACCGTGGCGGAATTTGTGCGGCAAGGCGATGGGAGCATCGGCGAGGTCGAGGCGTCCGGGAAAGTGAAGATCGGGGACATCATCTCGCACATCAACAGTGTGCCAGTGGCGGGTATGGACAGCGGAGTCGTGTCGGACAGGATCAAAGCTTCCAGGCGGCCCATGGAGATCACATTCCAGCGTCCTCGACCTTCCATTTCGTTTTCGGGTGCCACAGGAACTGTTCCTCGTGAGAAATCACAAGACACACGCTCATTGGAGACAGATGCTGTGCGAGTAACTGATCCGCGCACAGGCGCACAGGCGGCGGAGCACACAGCAGCGGTACCACCAGCAGCAGCCAATCACGCCCAAGCGTCCGTTCCTGTGCCGACAACCAGTAGTCATTCTATCGTGGTTCCGCCAACGTTTCGTATCCGAGATCTCTCCACGCAAACCCCAGCACAAGATCCTGTTGCAGCGCCAAGTCCTCTGATCCCAGCATCTCAGCCTTCCGCGGTCGTTGTGGTATCTACTCCTGTCCCTCCTCCACATCCTGAACAGCAGCAGCAGCAGCAGTCTCAACACCAGGACTCGACACAACAGCTCGCGTCTGCTCCAGCCTTCAATAACAGCAGTAATTTCACATTCACCCAGCAGTCAGCAAACCCGACACCAGTGCAACACTACCCAGCGCGACCACATCCACAGGCGACTCAGCAAGACACCGAGATGTCGTCCCATCCAGCTAACACGCCATTCGGTCAGCAGGCGCACGGAGCAATGCCAAACGCGAGCGGTCACGCGTGGAATAACCCGCTGTACAGGAGCAGACAACCAGTTCGCAAGGTTAGCGTGTCCTTTTATGGCATGCAGACGACACCGCAACCTCAACCCAGCACCAACAGCTACAACCTCCCGTTCGGCGCGAACCACGCACCAAGCTATCCGCATCCGCAACATCCGTCTCCTCAAGCTGCTGCTGCTGCTGCTGCTGGTTTGCAACAGTTTGCGGACTCCCATCACCCCACGGCGATGGCAACACAGTGCCCGCAGCAAACATCGACTTGGCGGCAATCTAGCAATGGGAGCCAAACCGTCGTGAGCAATTCCCCTGCCTCTTCTTCAGGAAACAACGTACCCAACAGTTTTATGGCGCCGTCTGCGAGAACGACGCCGGAATTCGACCACAGGGCTGGATCCAACATGCTAGCGCATCGACCGATCCAGCAGCCACCATCAGCGCAGAATGGTCCGTACGCGTGGTCGTCGTCTCAGCAATCCGGACTTGAAAGCGAACATCGTTACGATAGCGCAGCAGTGGCGCCTCCTAGTCGATCCTTTAGCGACAATGAAAGTCGCTTTTTAGTTATCGAGCCTGCTCATGAAGAAAGTGACAGACAGCAAGAGGACCAACAACAGCAATATCGATCTGAAGCAGTGGACGACTCCAGAACCGAAAGTGACGAAGCCCGTGGCGCGTTCGCGCTGGAAGAAGATTTTGAAGACGACGAGAGGGAACTTGCTTCAGCTCTCGGAACGGACATGACGCCGTTTTCCGATTCTCCAGCCGCACCAGAAGCACCACCTACCGCTGAGGAGACCTCGTTTTTGTCTCCAAACAAGCCAAGTTTTGTATCGAAGCTCCCGGACAACCTCGGCGACAGGTATCGTCAGTTTTCATCTTCGCAGTATCAGCACCAGCAATTGTTTACGGCTGGAATGGTCCCGTCGATCAGTGGTGAAGAGTGCGCGATCGTGCGGATCCGAAGAAGTCGACTGTACGTGACCCTGGGCTCGCTCGGATCGAGAGTCTCGATCACGTCTTTCGTGCGCGGCAAAGACGGTGAGGCAGGTGAGATCGAGCAAAGCGGCAAAGTGCTTCTCGGCGACACGATCGTCGCGATCAACGGCGTGCCTGTGGCCGCTCATACGTCCCCCACGGATGTCGCGCGCGTGGTGATCTCGCTGCCTCGACCCTTTGAGCTCTACTTCCAGCGCGCGTCGTGGGATGTGCTGGACGGACAGGAGTAAGAACACAAGTTTGTGCGTAGAAAGTAGATAGACGAGGTGCGGCTTTTGCGATAGAAGATGACATCAAGAGTATAGAGGAAAAATAAAGAAAGCAGACTCACATAAAAAGAAGTGCAGCTCCGATAGCCCCATTAGACAATGCGAACAGTGCAGGGAAAAGCTCGTGTAATATTTAATATCGAAGCTGCTCCCTCCGCGTTGTTTGTATGCACGCTATATGTATGAAATCGCGCTTTTCAAATCCAAAAAAGAGTGTTCACGCTCGTAGAAGTGCCTCACGGTTCGGAACTCTTCATACCCGCAATGGAGGCGGTAATCCTATTCAAAAAGAGAAGTGCAAGATCAAGCATTCGATCTTGTGTGAATTATGTATTTACCATGCAATGTTGTCTCCTAGGGCTGTTTTTCTTCTTTCTGGAATTGCAGGTTGTGGCTTTGAGCATGGTTAGGACGGGTTGTAAATGGGTTCTCTCTGTTTTTCTGTCACTCTTTGCTTGTGTCTCCTCAGCCCCTCGGTTCTCTGGATTCGCGCTTGGGGAGTTCCTGCTTACACATGTTAAAACACGTTCTCGTACTTTTCCATCGCACCGGACACGGCGTCCACAACTCTGCAAAAACGTAGCAATCATAATCAGTCAGTGAATGTGCGAATGCAAAATGCTTTCAATCTCTAATCTGCGCAAACGCACCTCGTCTCGTTCATCACGTACACGGAGCGGAACGCACCGCTTTCGTCGAATCGCTACGAAAAAGGAAAACAGCAAAGTCAGATTCAGTTTTGTCCCCAGCAAGTTGAGTTTGTATTTCACAAGTACACAAACAAGCAAAAACAAATACAAACCTGAACCGTGCGCAGACGGCGCGAGCTGTCAACAATCGTGATCGTCTCCACCATCATCGGACGACCTATCGAGATCAAATTTGAACACTGGTGAGTTCCCACTAATCGCTTCCATTGTTTCGCAAAATACACTCAGAGGCACTTACCAGATCGCTTGGAAGTAGCCGTGATGATCAGGAAATTCGTTCCGAGCTCTTGCATCGTGATATCCGAGCCGCGCAGCGTCGGGTCATCAGTTTCAACCTGTAATCGAGAGAGACAGGAAACAATTCGTCGGTGAGAATGACCTCCAGATAAAGAATCTGGTCTATACGGGAGCACGCATGCACACCTTCAAGATGCCGTCCGCAACAGGCTTTATCCAGAAGTGCTGGGTCAGTGTGAGCCCGTTGATCGTGGTTCGCGATTGGCGTTGGCTCCACACACCTACTCAAACAAACATCCATTCGTTTTCAATCAATCAATTAGTGCTTGGGATTAACCACTCCAATTTGTCCGTGTATCAAAAACATCGCACGTACCTTCATCATCCCGGAAAATGAGGTCGTACGAGCACACCTGGTTGCCTTCCTCCGCCGTTGGGACAGTTGCAAGCTCTCCATTCCACCGACCTTCCATGCTGAACAGTCACAAACGAGCATACACACCTGTCATTCGCATTTTGTCTCGAGCTTAAACATACAAAGTGCACACAAGTGACTCAAACCAGCACTCACCCTGGGAGAATATGGAAGCTGCAGCCATTCACGCGCACCGACATTTGGTTGAAAAACGCACGTCCAGAGGTTGCTGCACAAGCCATACACACGAGCACACACATATTTCGAGTCAGCTCTTTTTTGCATCGCTACGTCCAAACCAATCGTAAACATCCGAAAGACGTACACTTGATCGGCACAAACTGAGGCGCTTTTGGGGTGTTCGTCGAGATCAAGCTCTTCTCCAAGCCCAAGCGGTGCACGGTGCCATCTACATGCGAGCAAATGCGGACAGTTGTGGAGTCAGAACACGAGCGATCTAAAGAGATTCAACAATATTGCGATCTTACCTTGCCCAGCGGCCCAAATGTTGTCTGTTGACAAGGGGAAAGTACAACCGAAGCGTTAGATAATAGACTTCAGATAAACATTCAGTAGCAGCACAACCACTTACCTTCTTTCATCATCTTCAAGTTCGCTTCCTCATGGCGACGGCGGGTCTTGATCGATTGGGCGAGCGCTTTGTAGTTCAGCGGGCGGAACGGCTCATGCGCAGCCTACAGTACCCACAACAGCCAAAACATCCCAGCATGTGCAATTACTATCAGCGACACGCCACTGCACGCATATTTACATCCACCAAAAGAAACGCCAGTGCGCTAACACACAACCCGCACCTCGATGTGCACGAGCACGTCGCCGTCGGTGATGCCGAGCTCCGCGAGCGACTTTTCGTCCGGAAGTTCCTTGCCCTTGTGCAGCAGCAGGATGTAGTTGGGGTGGCCCACGTTCTTGCCGCTCTCAAGGTACTCGGCCTGACGACAGAGCATTGCGTTGCAATACGGCACAGTCGGAACACGAGAGGTGCATACAAATACAGGAAAACAAAAAACAATCATCATGAGCCGACGTGTCGTACAAACAAAGCAGCAGGTGAAGAGAAGAGCGAGAGGCGGCACCTTGACGCCGGCGATGCTCTCGCTGGGGGACGTCTCGAGCGTGAAGGCCGTGGTCTCGTTCTTGATCGTGATCTTAATCGTCGCCATCGTGCCGAGCTCTTGTCTCGTGTCTGGTGCTGGGTGCTGCTTGGTCTTTTTGCTCTCGGTCTGAAAATGGCCAAATGCGGAAATGGTGACAACTTCAAGAGGCTCCGTCGTATCTTTGTTCAGCTGCTGTTGCCAGTCTGGGGTTCTAGAATTTTTGCTGCTTTTGACACTACTAATGTCATAATTGGATTGTGCTTATCAGAAGGATCGCCATTTAAGTTTTTGACTGGTTTATAATATACCTACCCTTGGTAAAGGACTGATTGCGATTCTGCTACAACTTTCTCACCCACTTCTGGCACCGAATGTGACACTTTACTGTTAACTAATGTAAGAACTAAAATAACTACACTTGTCCTCTGACTCAAAAATGCTCAAAACAACATTTTCATGCGTGGAAATATGTCGAGGACTACGGTAAGGTAGCATACCTCAACCACAACGCTTTCCAGATTCACAGAAGCGCTCTGATGTACTCAATTTACGTATTCAGAAGCGTCATACTTTATCCAGGTCAAACGAGACAGGTTTCCCTTGCGTCCGCACATGTCCTTCCTTCACTCTCCAGAGTTCCATCGATTGTATCGGGCGAACCGCGCGAAGGAAGTCGCTCGCAAACAAAGGCGCATTCCCAGAAAGGGAAGGAAGCAAGCAAGCAAACAGCAGAAGAGCGAAAGAGCGATGTGGGCCGTTCGACCGCGCGCAGCGACGCAAGTGCGCGCCGCCGCCGCAGCCGCTGCGAGAGGAGGCTCGGAGCGCGTGAGTGATTCATTAGAGAGAGAAGGACGATCTTCTTTTGTGTGTCTACATGTTTGTATCTGTGGCGCGGATGTCCAACAAGGACGTCAGTCAACCTCACCACCCAAACGGACGGACATGGCGAGCGCAAAAGGCAAGAGATCTGTCTCTGTATGTGAGTTGATGTGTGCTAACGTGCCTTTGTGTGAACCTTCTTTTTGTTGATGTATGTTTGTGTGAATACAACAGCAATTGCACCATGCGCTTCGTCCGCAGTTTCTGAAGCAAGCCGCGCAGCGTCCAGCGGGACAGGCGCTCGCGGGCTTGAACCGCTCGACGGCGATCGCGACTCGCGCGGGCGAGAGCAAGCGCACGATCTTCAACATGACGCAGCGCAGCAAGATGAAGCACCTCAAGTCGCTCGAGCACGACGCGAATCTGCACCCGGAGGACGCGTTCCGCCAGATGCGCTTTCTCCAGGAACTCAACAAGAACTACCCGGCGCTTGTGATCCGACGCATTGAGGAGAACCGCTTTGCCGCCGACGAAGCCGTGCAGAAGGAGTACATCAAGGCGCTTGTCAAGTAAGAACTCTTGCCCTATTGTTGTGAAGCGGCTGATGGTCCTTCATTTGATGTGCACTTTCTCATTTTGTATACATGACGGTATCCATTTCTTTTTCACAGAACTGGACGCATTGATGCGGTTGACATGCCCGATTTACTCGCCAGTACGCAGCGCTTCGGCCACGAGTACAGCAGCATGTCAAAGTACAGAGGTGGCGTGGCGCCAGCGATGGCTGCTGCTGGTGCTGCAGGCGCGCAGGGCGTCACTGCGCAGGACCCAGTGTACGTGTCGATGGTCGAAGGCACCTTCAAGAACAACATGTGGAAGACGCTGCGCACGCTCGGCGTGGCGTTCTTGGTCGTGTCGGCTCTCGGCGCGATCTTGGACGAGAAAGTGGGCAAAATCGGCGGCGCGACCAAGATCTCGAGTGCGACTGGCAGTGACAAGCGCTTCAGCGACGTGAAGGGTGCGAGCGAGGCGAAGGAGGAGCTGGAAGAGATTGTGCAGTTCCTGAAGGACCCGGAACGATTCACTCGTCTTGGTGGAAATCTGCCAAAGGGTGTGCTTTTGATGGGACCACCGGGTACAGGTAAGACGTTGTTGGCGCGCGCTATTGCAGGTGAAGCAGGTGTTCCGTTTTTCTACTCGTCTGGGTCGGAGTTTGAGGAGATGTACGTGGGTGTCGGTGCGCGACGCGTGCGCGACCTCTTTGAGGCTGCGAAGCGCAAGGCGCCGTGCATCATCTTCATTGATGAAATCGACGCGATCGGCGGCACGCGCAAGATGAAGGAGCAGCAGGCGATGAAGATGACCCTGAACCAGCTGCTGGTCGAGATGGACGGCTTTGACCAGAACAAGGGCATCATTGTGATCGGCGCGACGAATTTTCCGGATGTGCTGGACAACGCTCTGATTCGTCCTGGCCGCTTTGACAGGTGCGTGGAATGTCTACTGAGGTTGCGTTGGCTTCATCATTATTGAAGCTGAATTTTGTTGTTGTGTTTGTAGACATGTGACCGTGGCGCTCCCAGATGTGGCTGGCCGAAAAGAGATTCTGGAGTTTTACGCTAGCAAGGTGCCGCTTGGCAAGGACGTGGATCTCGATGTGCTGGCACGGGCGACGCCTGGGATGTCAGGTGCGGAGCTGTTCAACCTCGTGAACGAAGCGGCGTTGCGCGCGTCGATGAAGAACGCCGAGGTCGTTGACATGGACTCGTTCGAGTACGCGAAGGACAAGATCCTGATGGGTGCGGAGCGAAAGTCGGCGCTGATCACGCCGGAGTCGGCCAAGCTGACTGCGTACCACGAAGGCGGCCACGCGCTCGTGGCGATCAACACTCCCGGCGCGCACCCGGTGTACAAAGCAACCATCATGCCTCGTGGTCAAGCACTTGGGATGGTGTCGCAGCTTCCAGAGGGCGACCAGACGAGTATCTCGAGAAAGCAGCTGCTCGCACGACTGGACGTGTGCATGGGCGGACGCATCGCGGAAGAGCTCACGTTCGGCGCAAATGAGATCACAGGCGGCGCGTCGTCCGATATCCAGCAGGCGACAAATCTAGCGCGCGTGATGGTGACCAAGTACGGCATGAGCGACGAAGTGGGGCTTGTGTTCCACGACCTGCGCGCGAACGACACGAGCCCAACGACGCGCAAGATCATTGACGAGGAAGTGAAGAAGCTCTGCGACGCGTCGTACAAGCGCGCCAAGACGATCCTCGAGACCCATCGCGGCGACCTGGAGAAGATCGCGAAGGCGCTGCTCGAGTACGAGACGCTCTCTGGCGCCGAGATCAAGAAAGTACTGAACGGAGAGAAGATAGAGCGCAAGCAGATCAAGGCTTAGATTCCAGAGTGGGTTGGTTGCGCCGGAACGACAAAAGATGCGCAAGATATATGCAAATGCAGCTCAAGCTTCCCAGGTGCTGTGGATAACTGTGTATGCTCTCAATGTCTTCACGTTGCTCGCTTTTTTATTATACAACACACACAAGTGCTGGCGCATCTCTCTAATACCGTAGTGACAGGAAGCACGCGACGCCAGCCTTGATCCAGTAGTCCTGGTCCGCAAACTGGATCTGCAGATTCGTCTCCGACACGAGCGAGTTGCGGAAAATGGTGGTCTTGTTGGGCGGGATCTCGATCCAGAACACAAAGTTGGTCGAGTGGCCGGTCGTCGACAGCGTCCCCGTGCGCGTGAGGATCTTGTACACCGGGCAGCGATAGATGCCGCTCTGAGGCGCCTGGCGGTCCTTGATCGGCAGCAAGTGGATCACGGGCATTTTCGAGAACAGCTCTTTCGGAAACGGGTCGGTGAGCGAGTACGAAGGCTTGTCCCAGCGCGCGCCTTCGATGAAGAGCCCCATCATGTAGCAGCCGCCTTTGACGGACTTGGCGCGGATGTCCTCTTGCGGATCGGGGTGCATGATGAACTCGAACGAGAGCGTGTCGATCGCGATGTTGAACTGCCGCGCGTGGTTCTGCAGGATGCCGGTGAGGAAACCCTGCGGGAAGAAGAAGTCCGAGAGCCAGAACACGACGGGGATGCCGTCCGCGACTCAGTTCGCGAGGAAGCGGATGCGCTCGAGCAGGTCTTCGACCCAGGAGCTCAGTGGTTTGAGCGACGGGTACGCCTTCTTCTCCCAGAGCGGCGGCACTTTCTGGTTGAAGATGCAGTTTGCCACGGTCTCGAGCTCCGGGGACATGACGATCAGCCCCTTGAGCGCTTTCTGGAGGTTTGGCAGCGACACTTTCATGACATGCAGCAGATAGTTGCATCGCTGCACTTCCTGGACCAGCACGGTGTTCATGGACTCTTCGTACATCACCGGGTACCGGATGCTGATCGACTCGACCTCGAAAAGCGCGGGCAAGCGGTCTTCGATGGCTTTCGACTGCTGCTCGATGATGCTCTCTCGGGACTGCCCCGCTCCAGTGGACACGCGCGGCTGCGACGCGAGGATGATGTCAAACATGTTGAATGTCTCCGCCATTGCGCACGTGATATTGGCGTTGTCGTGCATGCCAAACACCTCGGGTTCCGGGTTCAGGGGCAAAGCGTCGATGTAGTCCATGTAGCTCTGGAGCGCGTTGTCGGAGCTCACTTTCGGTGCGAAGTAGAGTCCGCTTTTCGAGAAGCGGTACTCTTCCTGCAGGATCTTGCTGTTGAAGAAGCTCACGAGGACCACGTCGATTGTGCGCATGTCCTTGTCGTCGGTCACGCGTCCGCCGTAGTTCACGACCGACGTCATCACGCAGAGCACTTTGTAGGGCACGACGTCGTAGAAGTCGAGGAACATCTCGAGTTGCGCGCGGCTGATGTCGTAGTCCGTGTCGTTGAACGCGTAGGGGGTGTTCCAGCCCAGCGGACCGAAGCGCTTGCGCTCAATGACAACCGCGTGGAAGAAACTCAGTCCGAAAAGCAGTTTCCGGGACTGGTCGGGCTTGGACGTCACGTCCAAGCTCTCATTCGTCAACTTGATGTACGAGTTCTTCAGGTTCGCTCTGATGCCCTTCGGCGGCTCTTTCGTCATCTTCACGCCATTCTGCAAGACCGACGTCGGGAACGAACTGGACGGGCGACTTGTGAGCCACAAGCGGAAATCACGATGTGTGGAATCTGGATTGAGCTCGTCACAGATCCGTCCCAACTGGGTCATCCAGCTGATCGCCAAGTGGCAGTTTTACAGCAGCACCCACTTGCCGCTCGTGATCGCTTCTTCGGTCATCTTGGCAGCGATCGCACCCTGTCCCTGTCCGAGCGAGATCGAGTTCAGTTTGCGGTTCATCTTCATGGTCTCAACGAACATGAGCAGCTCTTTCGCAGGATCCGAGCCTGTCGAGAGCACAAAGATGATTGGCGTGATCACAGTCGCATCCGCATACGAGCTCGCGAGATCGAAAGGCGGAGGCTCGATGAACCGACGGCCGATGTGCTCGACGACGGAGTTCTGAATGGCTTCGGTCATGCGATCAGGACACAGAGCTTCTGGAAGGGATTCAGCGTGTGATCCAGTGCCGATGGCAGTCGCTCAAGCTGCGGGTCGGACGAGTCAAAGATCTTCCGCCACATGAACGTGTTGCTGCGCACGCTGCCGACGAACGTCTCGAACGCAGGTAAAGTCGAGAGCGCACAGACCTCGCGCCACGTACGGTCTTCGGTCCAATTTGTGTCAGGATTTGCCGCTTCAATGGAGCTCGGAGTGGATCCAGAGATCAAGAACCGCCACTCGAGCATGTCGATCTTGTTCGCGCCTTGCAGCAACTTGATCGTAAGCAAGAATGAGGAGAGCAGCTTGTGCTCTTCAAAGAGCGATCGGCAGATGTTGCGGTACAGCGAATAGGTCGCCGAGTCGTTCAGGTTCGCGAGTCGCTCTTCGAGCTGGTCGCTTTCCTTTGCGCTGCGGATGCTTTTCACAAACAGACCGACGAACCACGGCAGCGAGTACTGGTACATCGGGTCCACACGTGCCAGGTCGGCGATGCAGAAGAACAGCAGCGAGGCGCGGAATGCCACGCCACGATACCGCTCGCGCGACTCGTCGATGGCTTTCTCTGTGATCTCGGCCTCGGCCATTTTCTCGTTGATGTCTTCCGA
The DNA here is from genome assembly GCA_023334975.1 of Globisporangium sylvaticum. Lineage (NCBI taxonomy): Eukaryota > Oomycota > Peronosporomycetes > Pythiales > Pythiaceae > Globisporangium > Globisporangium sylvaticum. Next base: position 27,417 of record JAADVK010000221.1, read on the forward strand.
CGTGATCTTCGCTTTGCCCAGTGTGTCGATGAGCTCCGTGTCGTCCAAGATGTTGCCCTTCGAGTTCGCGAGCATGTACAGGATCTTGTGTCTTTCACTTTCTGTCCGGCTTTGTCGGGATCGGTCTTCATCGTCGGCTTGATGCCAAAGATAATACACGCAGCCTCCATGGTCAGCTTGACGCCGTGCGGAGGGTTCTTTCGCGCTTTCACTTCGTCGATGTCCGACTTTTTCAGGCGATTGAGGCACTGCACGGTGGCTTCGAGCGCGGGGAGCGATTCGTCCAGGTCACGCTGCGCATCGTCGGCGATGGCTTTCGTGTCGGCGGCTTCCTTGTTCGCGATCTGCTCTTCTTTCTCAACCACGGCTTTGGTCTCGTCGGCGTCTTTCTTGTCGAGCACGATCTGCTTCATCATCTCGTCCACCTCGATCTGCGTTCGCTCGAGCTGCGGTTTGAGTGCGACGAGCTGCTCCTGCATGCCTGCGACCTGGTCCTTCGAGGCGATGATCTTGTCGACGCGGTTCTGGAGACGACTCCGCTTCGACTGCACTTCGTCGCGCTTGAGAAGCAGCACGGACTTGAACGTGTGCAGGAGCTCCAGGTAACTCGTGGGCGTGACGTAGTTGTACCGGCGCAACTTTTCGTAGAACTGCACAGACTCCTTCTCGACGCTCTGGTGGATGGTCTGGAAGATGCTCACGACAGCACTCGCCTCGACGCCCTCACCTACGGATCCGGGACCTCCTCCTAATTGGAAATCTGCCGAGGAGGTCGCACTCGCTGCCACAGACTGAAGCGCCTCGGCGGGCCATTCACTGAACCAGTCGATCGTACAACAGTTCACGAGCGACGGGGACATGCGAATGCGGTCGCGGAAGAGATTGCCCAGCGGACTCATACAGAGCACCAGGTGCAGGTTCTGTCGCACGAGCAGCAAGTACTGTGCAAACGTGTTGAGTTTCGTGGGCGGGATCTTCTTCTTGACGCAGTACGAGCGGCAGTGGTTGCCGATCTGGTCGAGGTCCTCTGGTGCATACAAATTCGGCACGTCGCCGCTGTTGAGCACGTTGTTGATGTCTTCGAGCATGGTCTCGTGCACGATCTGGACATCCGAGAAGAGGAACACGATCGGTTTCTCGTCGATACCGGCTTTCATCAAGCACTTTTTGAGATCGTCGCGCCACTCAGCGACGCCGTACCCTTTTGTGATCTCGATCTGGTTGCACAGGCACTCGGCCATGTACGCTGCCAGACGCGTGAGCGACTGCCGTCCACTGCCACCGACTCCGAGCAGCAGCGCGTTGCCCTGCGGCTGTCGGACCACGCGGGAGATCCGTGACACGTGTTCGATTGCGTTCATGAACATCACGAGGTTCATCGGCGCGCTGCTCTCAGCGTTGTAGTCGTTCAAGTGCTCCTCGACCTGCGACTGCAGCTTGTCGACGTCTGCGATCTCCTCGTAGATCTTCGGATCCTCCCCCGGGACCATGTAGTCCCCGTAGAAAAGGTTCTTCGTCGGATGCACGAGCTCCCACGCGGCTTTCTTGGACGCCGCGTCGCCACCCGAAGCCCCCGTGATACCCAATGACTCGCCGAACACAGTGGTGACCTGGGTTCTCAAGAGCTCCTGGAACCACGAGTGGTCCGCCGCGGTCGTGAAGCGATCCACAAACACGCGCATGTTCTCGTGGGTCCAGAGTCGCGCCATCTGCTCGAGCTTGGAGATGCGCTTCGAGTCGCCCATGAGCACGCCCTGGAAGACCTTGGCGAGGTCGCGCAGGTTGAACGTGTAGTGCGACTTCGCGGGCGTCGGCAGCAACTCAGCGATCACCGTGTTGTAGATGTAGATCGCCGACTTGACGAACTTCTTGGCGATCTCGAGCGGTTTGATTTCCTCCGAGAACTTTTGGAAAAAGTTGCCCAGGATCGTGTCGAACACTACGGCCTTGCTCTCGTCCGACATTTCCGCGTAGCCGACAATGTTGAAATGGCGCACGAACCGCGGCGTGATCGGGTTGCGTCCGCCGCCAGGTGGTCCCATCGAGCAGACAAACACGACGTCGATGGTTGTTCGAAACTGCAGCAGCTTGCGGCCGTACCAGCCGTTCTGGTCGAACCACTGGCGCAGAATCTCGATCGGAGGCTGCGCGAAGTACTCTTCCTGTTTGGGCATGTTCAGGTCGTCGACGTAGATGATGAACTTCTTCCCGGCAGCGGGACCAAACACGCCTTTCCGCCGCTTCTCCATCTTGGAATCGATGAAGTCCTGGGTCTGGTTCGCGCTCGTTTGCGCCGAGAACGACATTTTCAGCGGGATGAACTTGTCAGGGTCGGATTTCTCCAGGAACTGGTTCACATTGATGGTCTTGCCCGTCCCTGTTGGTCCAACGATCAGCATGTGGACTCCGAGCGGTAGCGCCAGGTTCATCAGGAACGTCGAGCGCGCCGAGTCGCTCGTGGGGACCACGATCTCTGAAAAGGACGCGCTCGGGTCGATGGAGAACTTGCTGATCGTGTCGAGCCACGGGATCCACGACTCCTTCGCGATATCAAACGAATAGTCGTAGACCAGTCCTCAGCAACAGCACTTCTTCGTCCATGTCGGTGTCCGAGCGCTTGTAGTTGCCGGCCGCTGTTATCACGGTCTTGACCGCTCGCATGCCGTAGTCGTAGTGCGACTGCGACGACAGCTGCTCCGAGCAGAGCTTGAAGGTCGTCACCATCTTCGCGCCGCACTCCTTGGCTTTCTCGTAGCCGTAGGCGAAGAACATGATCTCGCCGATCATCGTGTAGTCCGGGACCATCATCGCCACGGGACGAAAGAGCGCTGCAAGTGAATCGGGTAGGTCCGAGCGACCGGCGTACCCAGGGTTCATCGTGATGAACACGCCAAACTGGGGGTTCGCGGCGATGTCCGAGCCTTCAAACACGATCCGCTTGTCGCCCGCGCGGGTCGCGAGCTGGATGGTCGTGATCTGCTGTCCGATCACGGACAACACCTCGATGTTGATGCGGTCGAACTCGTCAAAGCACGCCCACGCGCCGCAGGACGCGAGTCCTTTGAAGAACTTGCCCATCGCGATGTAGTCGAGTCCATCGGAACAGTTGAACACGACGCACTGCTTCGCGAGCGCCTTGGCGAGATCCTTCGTGGTCTCGGTCTTGCCCGTGCCTGCGGAGCCAGCGGGAGCGCCACCGAGAACCATCTGCAGCGCCGCCATCAGCGTCATGTAGCACTTGTCCGTGAGCGGCGTGATCACGAGCCGGAACGAGTTGCCCAGGTACTCGTACCCGTAGGGGCGACGCGCCGAGACCATGTCGGCGAACAGGTCGTCCTCCCAGTAGTACCGCAGCTGGCTGGACCACACGAAGTCCTCTTTCGTGCTCACCTTGTTGTGTACGAGCCGCGCGGTGACGTCGCGCGCGTGGACGTCGATGACCGTGAGCGCGCCGACACTGATGCGTGCGAGCTTGTCAAGGTGGCCGCGCACCATCTCCACCATGTCGGCGAGCTGCGAGAGCTGGCGTTCCGTCATCTCCTTCACGCCGTCGCTCCCCGACGCCGCCATGTTCTCTTCCATCTCCCGGGTCCAGTGGAACTGGCTGCCGTTCAGCACACACATGCCGGGCCATTTCTGGATCCACTTGGTGCGCGAGATCTTGGTGTAGTCCTGGATCGAGTTGGACATCACCTCGCGGATGGACACGCGCATCATCTCCTCCACCTCGGTCATCCAGTGCTCGACGTTCTTGCCCACGGGGTTCACGGGCTTGGCCATCGCCACTTTCTCGCCCTCGGCCGAGATCACCGCGGTGATCGTCAGGTCCTCCTGGAATTCGACCGAGACCACGCCTTCAAAGCGTTTCTTGAGATGGGGCTGCACCAATTTCACGTCTTTGCTCTCGGACAAGATCGAGAGGAGCTCTTCGCTCGATAGAAAGTAAAAGCGGCTGAACGCCGAGCGTTTGGTCTCGAGAAAGTCGCTCAACCCCTTTTGTACCTGCTCGAGGAACCGGTTGCTCTCCTGGAAGCGGTCGAGCAGCTTGTCGTTGTTGCAAAAGTTGATCACACTTGGCTTCTGTTTAGCCGCTGAGAGTGTCTGGCGCCAGTTCTTATCGACGGTCGCGAACCGCTTGCCCTCCGTGGGCAGTTGCTTGTTGATGTCTGGCGAGTCGAGATCGGCTGCAGATACAGCCAGCTGCGCTTCACCTGGATCTACTCATCGAGCACATCGGAGACGGCACTCAGCGTTCGCTCCCATCGGTTGATGCGCTCTTCAAAAGGCTTCTTGAACGCGGAGAACTGCATGGCCTGGGTCGTGGTGATCTGCTCGTCGAGCAGCGCCTGGATCTCGTCCACGCTCTTGAGGATGTACGTCTTGGTCTCCCGGTAGTCGATGATCGTCAGGTTCATCGTCTTCCACTGCTCCTCCATGGCGTTGAGCGTCTTCTCGATCTGGTACTCCTTGCCGGCGGTCTCGCAGATCCGCGAGATGGTTTCCAAGTGGGTCTCGAGGCTCAGCTCCAGCACGTAACTCAGCTTCATGCCGCGATCTGGTCGAAAGGTCATCTGGATCTCCTGGTTCATCTAGTTCCAGTGGCGGTCTTGCATGCCCGGGCTCCTCAACGCCGAGATCAGCGGAACGCGCGGCCGGAACACCGCGATTTCGTCCTTGATCATCGCCGCGATGTCCGTGCAACCTTTCACGCCGAGCTTCTCGAACTGCTTGAGCGCCTTTTGGGTCGCAGTCCAATTCGCCTCGACGAACGTCTCGATCTCCTCGCCGTTGGCATCCAGGAACGCGCCGTCCATCCATTTCTTGTGCTCCTTGAGCCAGCCGTGCGCGGTCTTCCAGAGAATCGAGTACGGCTCAAAGTCGCAGCGGATCTTCTGGATCTCGTCGTAGTCAGGGATCTTGTGGCCGAAGAGCGCTTCCCGAGAGTTGAACAGCTTGGCGTCGTCGTCCGCCTTGAAGATCTTTTGCTCGATGTTGATGACGTACTCGTAGATCTGGTCGAGCCGCGCCAAGTCCGTGTACTGGCGGAAGCCATCCACTTCGTTGTGCAGGATGCGCAGCGACTCGGTGAACTCCACCTGCTGGTCGCGCATGTCGTTCGAGAACTGCGCCTTCTGCATCTGCAGGATGTGGTGCATGCGATCGGTCTGCTCGTGGATCGTGTTGGGACACAGCCGCACGCGCCAGATCGCCATGAAGTCCTCGCGCTCGTAGTGGTACTGGAAGTTGTCGAGCACCATGCGGAACTTGATCAGCTGCTGGCTCTGCGTTAGCAGCGGCGCCATCTGGGTACTCACGCTCTCCAGGTACGTGCTCATCTCGGTCAGCTCTTCGATGTTCTGCGGGATTTTCTGCAGCTGCCGGTTGATCGCTTCGTATTTCTCTAGGAGTTCTTCCGCGAGCGTCGTGCAGTTCTTCAGCTGGAAGTCGAGCAGTTTCTTCGCCAGTCGGCGGTGTTTCTCGGCTAAAAGCGTGCGGACGCTCGCGTAGTTGACCGAGTACATGCCCAGCTCCACGTTCTGCGCGGGGACCTGGTCTTCGACCACGAGCGCGTCCTGGAAGTGTTTCTTGATCGTCTCCTGGATCAGCGTCAGGTTCGGCGGCTTTTGCGCCTGGAACTCGACCAGGTACTCGTCCTCGTTCAGGTTCACAAATGTGATGTAGCTCTCGTACTGCAATAGGTACTCGTGAAGCGGGACCTCAGCTTTCTCCATGAACACCTCGATCTCGCTTTTCAGCGCCAGCATCCACTCTTCGTTCGCGCTGACGCTCGGGATGCACGGGTGGCTGCTCCAGAAGAGCTTGTTCATCGCCACCTGCTCCACCTGCTTGATGTTCTTGAGGTTCTCCAGCATCTTCAGGAACATGTCGACCATGATGCTCTTGAACGTCGAGATGTTGGTGCTGAACGTGAAGATGCAGCCTTTCTTCTGCTCCAACGGGTGGAACGGGCACACCTCCGAGGTGTCCTCGGGGTCCTTTGGTCGCCACTTTGCGACTTTCTCGGCCGCAGCGTCCACTTCGTGCTGGTTGATCGCGTACAAGTCGGTCGAGATGCTCAGGTTCACGACGAACAGAGAGGTCGGCGCCAGCAGCTGCCGCTCGAGACACAGGTACTGCCACTTGATATCCCCGAGTTTCGCGCGATCCAGATCCGGGTACCCTACAAAGGCAGTCTTCGCGTCCACGATGTGCACCGCGCCGACCGTGGCGCGCCTAATGAAATCCCGGAACATGTGCAGCGAGTGGTCCGTGAGGAGTCGCAGCGTGTCTTTCATGGTAAAGTTGATTCTGCGCAACAGCGACCGCAGTTTGCTGAACTCGTAGGTGTCCTGCCGGCTTTCCTGCAGATAGTACCAGCCCTTGCCGACGTTCGCGAGCGAGGTCTTGATGATATTCGCGATCTTCGTGGGCCACTCTTCGTTGATCGTCCTGAGCACCACGCGCTCGAGCGCCTGCTGGCGCTGCTGGAACTCCTCGAGTTTCGTGCTCCGGCCGGACTTCACGTTGAAGAGCTCGATCTGGAGCACGCGGTAGCACTCCTCGTTCACTTTCAGCAGCGCCGCGAGCACCTCGGGCGACGTCAGAAACGTCTGGAACGAGAACCCGATGAACTGGTCCGCGTAGTCGACCGGCGGCGCCTCGGTTTTCCGTCCCGCGCTGGATTCCACGACCACGCGCTCGCAGGGACCTGCGGGGTTCTCCTCATCGCCCAGGAGGAACGTGCTAAACACCTCCGGGTTCCGGCCGCGCTGCTGGTGGAAGTCAAAGGTGGTCTTGTTCATCGCGCGCAGGTAGTTGAGCTGGATTTCGTGCAGGACGCGCGTCGTATCGGGGATGTGGTGGTTCTTGCCGTGGAAGATCGTGGTGGCGAGCCGCACGATCGTGTTCAGACTCTCGTTGCCCAGCTTGTGGAGCTCTTCGACCGGCATGCAGTCCACGTACAGATTCTTGCGCAGCGCGTTCTGCGCCTGGAGCCTCGAAAGCTGCGCCTTCATGTACCTGTCAGCGAAGTTGTGCGAGTCCTCGGCCTTGAAGCAGATCTCCAGCCGCTTAGAGTCCACGACCTCGGCTTTCTTGTTGCGCTGGAACTTCGCCGAGTACGTTTGCGTGGTGGCGTTGTGGCCGATGACATGGCCATCGCACCAGAAGCTCGAGAGCCCGCGGACAGTGCACAGCGCAGTCGCGGGGATCTGCACGCTGCCGTCGTGGCGTTTGCCCAGGCGGATCCACTCCTGCGGAGTGTGGATCTCGTAGCTCTCGTCGTCGAACAGATGCAGACTGAGCGCGCCGATGATCATCTTGGCCGCGCCGCTGGTGTTGTCGCGCACTTTCTTGTACATGGGCGTTCGCTGGAACTGTTCCATGCGCTGCTTGAGCAACTCGCTGGCGTTCGCAGACTCGTAGAGGCGCTTCTTGTGCTCCACTTCGACCTTGCGCGGCGGGAGGTTCTCCACTCGCTCGTAGGGGACGAACACCTTCGGCTCGATCTCGCCGTCCTCTTTCAGCGCAGGGTCCACCTTGGCGACCACCTGGCCGCCGCCGACCGAGAAGCCCGTCGAGTGCTGCACAAACGCGTTCGGGGCCGTGATGTACGACGAACCTCTCCGAGTCGTGCACTTGGAAGGCGAGTTGGGTCCCAACGTGTTCACGACGTAGTTTGGCTCGAAGTTGAGAATGCCCACGGGACTTTCGCGACCACGGCCTCTTTCGACGGGCTCGTGGGCGGAGCCAGACGCTGGATCTCCATCACCTAGATAGGAGGATGTGGAGAATGGGCATTAGAATACGAAGAAAGAGACAAGCAGGTATGCTAGGTAGGTATCTGATGGGAGGTAGACTAGCCTACCTCGGTGGCGTCGTCCAGCTTGCCATTGCCGCCTGCTCGCTGCATGCTTCCTGGTCCGTCAGCAGAACTGCGAAGGAAGCGCTGTGTCTGCAGCGTCTTGAAAGAGCAGTGGCTTGGAGAATGAGGAGTCTGAAAGCGAAATGGAGGAGCTCGAAAGGACGCCGCTGGCAGTGAATGCAGGCTGAAACGGCAAACGAGGCGTGGCGATACAGAACCGTGTAGCTAATACACGGTCTACGGTAGCGAAAATGGGTTCATAGATCTACAGTAGGACCTGAAATAGATCCACATGTTTGTCAAGGATCCATCTGCGGCTGCGCCAAGCAGCAGCAGCTGGAAGAACTCGCTGGCGGGGTCAAGAGCGCAAAACAGAACTCCAAGTGGGTTACGATACTACCGAAGATGCTGAGCGTGAACCGGAGGTGCGAGTGTTGAGCGGTAGAAGGTTGCGAAGACAGACAGAGTCGACGACGACAGATGCAACCGTGATCGCCGTCCAGCAGCGCCTCCTTGGTAGTCGCTGCTCACAGCGTTTCCATTTGTAAACAACATGCGCACTATTTCAATGAGTGCGAAGCACAATGCAGCCTTGAGCAACTTTGTGAAGTGTTTATCTCTGAGGTTCCGATCGCACGCAAGAAGAATACACGCATACTCATTGTCTGTCTGAACTCACTTGAAATCATCTCACTCTCTCTCTCGCCCTGTTCTGTTCGCCGCCCTGTATGCCCTTAATGATCTCTCTCTCTCTCTCTCTCTCTCTCTCTCTCTC
>JAADVK010000222.1:0-35923 GCA_023334975.1 Globisporangium sylvaticum
AAAAGTGATGCCTTATTTTTGGGGTATTTTTCAAAAGTAAAATACGCCACAAATCCGGCACCACTTTTCTGAGTCTCACATACAAAGAACAAGTCTAAACCAGGTTGGAAACGTGCCTTATTTGTGACCCACAAGAATCCATGCCGAGGATATTTTAGGATTCAGCTAACTAAACAGCTAACTGGAGTCGCAACTGGTTGGCGACTTAACCACCACGGTCGAGAGGCACATAACCCTAAATTGTGGAGGTTGAACGCCAACCTTTTTGTTTGTCGTGCTCCAAGTTGATCATCGTGATGATGAACGGCGTCCGCCTCCTCGCTGGTGCGCGCTCTGCGTCGCGCGCGGCTGCTCGTCCAGGCGCCACCAGCAGCGCACATGCTGCTCACACGCACGCACTTCCCGTGTCTGCTGGTCGCTCTGCGCTCCTCGCGCGCTGGAGCAGCTCCAAGTCTGCGCCGCTGGGGCTCAAGGATGGCGCAAGTGATCTCGGCATCTCCCCAACGATGAAGATGGTCGGCGCGTACATCACAGTCAGCATGACCGCGATGGCTGTGATCGCACGATACAAGGACCGAGATGCAGTCGAAGAAGAGGTGCATAGTGACCATGTGTGGCTGTGTGGGTAATGGGCGTAATGATGAGTCTGACTGATCGTGGCTGTGTGTGTTTTTGTTTTTGTTTTTTCTCTATTTGCCACAATAGAACGCCCGAGTGTTCAACATGGCGAAGCGCGCTGTTGTGAAAGACCGTCGGTTCTTCGAAGCGATCGGGTACCCGAAGGAGTTTGAGCTGATCAAGTCAGAAACTCCTGCAGATGTGGATGCGAATGCGAATGCATTCACAGAAGGCTCGTTCAAGGTCATCGGCGACAAGTACGTGGGGATGTGATTGTACTCATCATGAGGGAGGCTTGGCTGGCCTATATCTCACTACCTGCGCATTCATATTGCTTTGTATAGAGGCACGGCGATTGTGACGTACAAGCAGGGTCCGCTGCCAGCGACGAACCCGGAGGATGAAGCGGACGACGACAAGAAGTCGGGGCTCGTGGCGTTCGACGTGCTGCACGTGCGTCTGGAGGACGGCAGCGAGTTCTCTGCGCGCGACTCGTACTTGAAGAACGAGGCGGTGGCCACGCAGCAAAAGTCCCAGTCGCTCGGCAAGAAACTCTTCTTCCCAGTACGTTGTCTTGTGTGATGTTGTGTGTTCATGACATAAATGTGTGGATATTCTGAAACTAACTGCTGGTGTGCCGAAATGACAGGTGATTATTGGCGTGGTGATCGGTGGCATCTCGTCGTTCTTTGTCATCCGGATCCTGCGCAACCGCCCGGCGTACGTGCACAAGCTCGTGCTGGACCACGTGAACAACAGCGAGATGGCGCGCACGCTGCTGGGCCACCCGATCAAGAGCAACCGCAAGGACTACGTCGGCACGCTCTCGCAGCAGGCTGCGAACTACTCGATCTCGTGCCGAGGACCAAAAGGAGAGGGCACTTTGATCATCAAGGCGTTCAAGGACGAGAAGGACGCGGAGCGAGAGGAGAACGAGGCGGGACCGCTCGAGATCATGACGACGCCCGGCACCGCGTGGAAGTTCTCGACGCTGGTGCTCTCGGTCAAGCGCAACGGCAGCCAGCGCGCGAAGAACTCCAAGACCATCAACCTTCTCGCAGGTGGCGGCGGCTCTTCTTCCGTCTCACCTCCTCCACCAACCAAATGAGGAGGTGGCGTGGGAAAATGTGCGAACCTCGTTGATTTCGCACACGTAGAAGAGAGAGAGATAAACAGAATAGACACAAAGAAACAGAGCACAATAAACACGAAGATTGAGCTTGGAGGTCTCAATGGCGCAACCAATGGCTAGTCTGTTGCCCAGCAGTGGCTACAAGTGAGCTGCACTCACGCCAATCAGCAGCAAAAGCTCTCAACAAAAAGTGGAAAGTGCAACTGCTTTTCGCGTGTCATTACGATGTAAGAGTGATGGTCCCATCTCAACCCAAGTGATGGTCACATCTGAGTCTGAGAACAGCTGTCCAGTTGTGAAAGAAGAAAGATCTCCCATTCGAACGGTCACGCAGTTGCTCTCCGACTCGCGCGCTTTCCTCTCGCTCATGCTCGCAATGCGAATCTTCGCGCGCACTCTCTATTCTATATGCAGCAGCCAGTCAGTGGCACCAGTCAGCCCCATCGCACCTCTCACTCTGAGACAGCGAGCAGTACAAAGTACAAGTGCGGGCACGGCAACCTGAGCAACCTGATCTGTCTGTGTGACGACACCACTCTCCAAATCATCATCACTCTCCAACTTGCCTCCATCTATCCACGATGAACATGAACAACATCATGAACTACTACTACCAGGGCCGCGCGAACGTGCCGATGCTCTCGTCGTTCTCCATGGACGTCACGACGTTCTCGAGCGACCTCTTCGACTACCCTCCGACGAACCCCTCGCGCAGTGGGGAGCTACGCAACGCGTTCGTGCTCTGCTGGGAGAACGTCTTGATCCCGACCAAGTGGCTGTGCCAGCGCGTGGGGCTGCGGCCGACGCCCAAGGGTCTGCAAGAGGCGAAAGAGCGCACGATGTCCAACCCGTACCTGCAGCAGGCGCTCGCGACGATCGAGCAGCTCATCCTGGAGCTCATCAATGCGGTCGCGGCGTGCGGCCCCGTGTACATTGTGAGCGAAGAGAGCGTGCAGTTTGTCGAAGCGATGTGCAAGACGTTCTTCCCGCGACTCGCGTACTGTCTATCGAGCCCCACGACGATGCAGGGCGTGCAGGTCGTCGGCGCACCGAAGAAGTTTGTGTCCACGGCCGAGAAGACCGCATGGCGCGTCAATTTGCTGCAGAGCCTCACGCGCGATCGCTTGTTTGGCGGCGCGCCGCATTTGCTGCTCGACGCTAACGCGGGACGCTTTGGACTCGTGGTGATCAGTCCGCACCAAGTGGACGCGTTCGCGTGCTCCAAGACGCTCGAGATCGCGCCGTTCGTGATCCCGAAGAGCGTGCAGGTCGCGAACGCGCGCAACCTGACGCTCGACCAGTTCTGTCTGCACCTGCAGACGCTCGGGCAGTACATCCACCAAGCCACACCCTGCGAGACAGCCTTCGCGGTCACCTTGTAGTAAGTTAGTCTGCATCAGGTCGGTCTGTCAAACAGCCAGTGAACCAGTATCAAGCAGCAGCAACCAGCACCGTGCTCCAGCAGCACCGTGCTCCAGCAGCACCAGTATCCTTTAGTGTATCCCCCAGCCTTTACTTAATGCAACGACCTCTTCAACAACAAAACTAACGCAGCTCAAGATTCATTGTGTTTACTGACTTGTAATCTGAACGTGTAGGGGGTTGGATCATGATAGAGCCTTAGTATATAGCGATAAGATAGAATGGTTGGCTGACAATGGACACGCTGGCTGGCTTGCCTTCTTCTTTCTTACACCTTGGCGGACGGCGGAGCGCCGACGCCAATGGGCGAGAGCGCCCCCGTTGGTGTCGCCTCGGCACAGTACTCCGTCTGCGGCATCTCGCCCTCGGCCGTCAGGACCGCGAACGAGAGCGCGAGCGAGCCCAGGAACGGCAGGATGGTCAGGAAGCCGAACACGGCCGACGTCTTGAGGTTGCTGCACTTGAGCATGAAGCCGTACTCACCGCAGGCGCTCACGTAGTCCGAGGCCGCGAGCGCGATCGACGCGCACAGGTAGAAGAACGCAAAGAGGCCGTCAATGTCGCGCGCGACGCAGAGACGCGGCCGCAGACTCGCCCCGCCCAGCGGCCGGAGCTCCACGAAAACCAGAAACCACGCGGCGTACATCATGCCCGAGTACGTCACGAGCAGCATCAGGTTCGACTGGTGGCTGCCCAGGTGGTACGAGTGCTCGCTGAGCTTGCTCGTGGTGAAGCCCGCGGCGAGCGTCGCGAGCGCGACCAGCGAGCCGACGCACTGGAGCGCACGCAGCGTCATGCTCGCGAGCTTCATGGTGTCCGGGGTCATCACAACGCGCGACATGGTTGCGGTGGACTTGGGGGTTGTAGGCTTGAGTGGCTTGGAGCTTGCGGGGTTGGCTGCAGAACGACAAGTGGCTTGAGCAGGAGGAGGTGGGACGGATGGACGATAAGCAAGCGGTGGTTGAGCGGGTGGGAATGCGCGAATGCAGATTGGAAGCCGCGGTTGGGAGCTTTTCGTGGAAGAATCTTCGCTGAGCCCACCACACACGCTGTGCTTGTTGCCCTTTTCGCGTCGCCTCGCGTGCTGACCGCCGGACCGTCACAGAAAGAAAGAAATCAAAGAAATCGGTCTCGTGTACCAGCAGTAATCGAAGGATGATAAGGGAAATTGGCGGAAAGAAGCTGGTTTTATGACAGGGGTGGTTATCGATTTTACATGCCACACGGAGCTCCACGTGGTCGTTCAGAGGAGCGACAGAGGAGCGTGCGTTGGAGACAGAATCTGAAACCACTTTGGAAAGAACACGAGCCTGATGGCATGAACATCTCCAATCCACAAGCGTGTGGTTTGGCTTTTGGGTGGTTGGCTCGAAAGCGATGGGAATGAGGCGCTCCGTCGCAGGGACTTCTCTGTTACTAGAAAACTGAAACCAACGGGATTCCGCGTTTCCAAAATGAGCTCTTCGCGATGATGCGTCTTGCGACTGTGCGTCCAAGCCGTCGAAGGACAAGCGTCTCGATCATGTCTCTCGGAACAGCGCTCTCTATTCAGTCATTATGTTGCATATTTGATGTGCATCAAGATGGCTACATTTCAAAGATACTTTTTCCAACCATTTTCTTCTGATAATTTTGTCAAGATCACTTTTCTGAACTCAAAGCTCTCTTACGTCGATGGAGGTGATCTTGAGGGCCAGTTTGCCCTGGTTGAGGCTTCGTACAGGTTACCGCTTGCTAATAAGCAACTGTCAGCTCTGTTGTCTGCATCAAAAGCGATATACGATGACGCCTGTAAGGTGTCGCCTTAATAAACTCTCTGTGCTTCTGTCTATTACTTCATGATTTCTGGTTCCGCCCAGAGCAAAATGGCCGGCTATGCTTATTTCTATCATTCCTGAATTAGACCTGAACTTGCCATATCTATCAGTATGGATACATTGCAACGTGGACTTTGAGCCCTATTGCTGCCCTTCCTGGCCGGTCTTCAATTGCGAATCTCCCCCACACTACACACTGGTACAGCCTCGGCCCTCCTCCTGGTCACTATGGAGTGCTTGAGCAAACCTACGGCCTTCCTGGTCGTGGCTGCGTGCCTCGCGCTCACCTTCATCGGCTCCAACAGCGTTCAGCAAGTCGACGCGCGCGTGTTTCGCCATGATGCTGTGAAGAAACCCAACATTCGCATGCAGAAGGCCGAGCACATTGCGCTGCGGGAGCGCTACTACGCCATCAGGTATCACAGCGCCAACCTGGACGACGAGCCAACTGCAGCAGAGGGCGATGTGGGCTCAGACGTCCTAGAACCGACGCGAGTGCCATCCATTTTGGAAGCTGTCGTCCGCCGAGTTACGTCGACGATCCTGGGATTCTTCAGTCCACAAGACGACGAGGCATCGATCCAATCCAAGAAGCTTGAGGAGATCGCGACTGCGCTGACTAACGAGGTGAAGCCGCCCCAGGTACCACAGGCGACACCAAAGTCTCCAAGCCGCCGTGACGGCAAGCTCTGCATCGCTGGCATGTGCGGTCTCAACCTGGCGTTCGCGTCGCTCTGGGTCACGTTCGCGGCGTGCTTTGTCGTCGTGTACCTCATGGATCGCCATCTGCACAGCAAAAGCCACAGTCACGACAAGAAATTGACCAAGGAGACTGAACCCAAGTCCAAGCCAGCTCAGAAGGCTGCAGTGGTGAAGCGAAGCTCGGTGACCTCACGCAAGAAAGACTCGACGACAACGACGACTGGGATCCGAGCGCGGATCTTCAATTACTACCAGGATGTCGCGGAAATGAGCTCCTCGATGCTGCGCCAACGCCCGCCACTCGGTATCTAAACAGATAGATAGATACCCTAATAACCTTAAATTTCAGCTTTCTCTCTTTTTCATAAACTGGTTACCATATCTACGTTGACAGCTCAGCAACTAGGATCCCAAATGCGGTGTGCTTGGTAGCAAATGAATATGGCTCCATTATATACAGCAGCACTCACAACAGGTCTCCCTCCACACAGATGTGAACTTGGACGCATGGAGCTAGCTGGAGACGTTTTGGTGGTGCTGCTGCTGGGTTTCCTGCCACTCTTTGTGCTCCAGCTCCATCTACAAAGTCACACGCACACAATATTGTCACAAAAACCGTTAAACCTTGTACTCTCAGTACATCCACGGCACATTATCCCAGTATGCACGTACCTGTTGGAAATGGGAGATCGACTCGGCGATGGCCGACTTTGTCGCCGCTTGCGCTCTCTCCAGTGTCTTGGAATGCAGCGACGCTGCTGCTGCGCTCGCACCGCCACCCAGTTCTGCTTCTCGGGTCTCGATGTTCTTCAACTGCTGCTTCCAGTTCGCCAGGCGCTGTTTCCGCTGCTCCTCGTACGCCGAGAGGTCAAACTCCTCCAGCATCACGTCCAGTTCGCTGTCGACGTCGCTCTGCCTTGCTGCCGCTCCTAGTGATGACGACGACGAGGACGCTGCTAACAGGTTGTGACTGAGCTCGACCTCCATCTCCAGCTCCACGTAGCGACTCCGTGGCGAGTACACCGCAGAAGTAGTGAGCGAACCTGACCTTGCCGCACGCTGGTCACTATTCGCAGCTCCGCTCTCGCTCTCGCTCTCGTCGTACGAAAGAGACTGCGCGCGCCGGAAGTGGTCCACCTGCACGAGATTCGGGAGCCGCTCGAAGAACAGGTGCACGTAGGACGGCATGTGGCGAATGAACGGGTTGCCCGCGAGTCGAAGGATCATGAGCGACTCTGGGAACTCGCCTGTCAGTCATAATTCCATACGAATAACAATGGTTAGAGCTTGCCAGTGACGTCGTTATGGGAACTGCAGAGCTCTGAGGCTGGACGTACGGATGTCAAAGTCCTCGATACAGTTGTTGGATAGGTCCAGGAACTTGAGCTAATGCATAGAATGCACCACAGACGTCATGTCAGTACATGCATCACATGACACAGTCTCGATCGCAATTGCAGACTGGCACTTACATTTTTCAAATGGCGCAACCCTTCGACTTTCTCGATGCGGTTGCCGCCGAGCGCCAGAAACGTGAGGTGCTGGTGGTCGTCCAGGTTCTCGATCGCGCGCAGCAGGTTGTGCTGGAGATAGAGCTCCTGGATGTGCGTGAACGCGTCGAGGTTCTCGATCTTGCCAATGTTGAGCCAGTCGAGGCGCAGGATCTTTTTCTGCAGCAGCGCGTCGATCTCCTGCTCTTCCTCCAGCTCCGGCGCGAGCTGCTGCTGCTGCTGCTGTCCCTGCGTTCGTCGCACCTCCAGCAAGTCAGGGCCATCGCTCTCATCGCCTGTGTCACCCTCACTCTTGCGCTCGATCGCCGACGCGGTGCGCACGCTCTCGCGGATCAGCTGCATCGTGAGCTTCACGGCGTGCTCGTTCTCGCTCAGCAGCACAGTGGTGGACGTGCCAAAGATGATCTCATCGAGCGCCTCGATCTGCGCGTCCGGATCAACATCGTTCGCTCCAAAGCCATCGCTCTGCTGCTGGTGGCCCGAGCCGCTCGAGTCGCGGTTAAAGTAGCTCTCGTCGTCCGTGTCGCTGAAGTCGGACGCTTCGGCCGACGTGGCGGGCGGGCGAGCGCGCGCGGGCGTGGGCGTGGACTCACCTGCTGGCGGCTGGCTCTGCATGCTTCTTGGCTTCTTGTCGTATCTCCTATTGAGCGCGGATACCGTTGGTCGTCCGCTAGTCGATCTATCTTGATAGCTCTCCAAGGGGCGAAGAGCTCTCTTCAGAATGGCGCTGCTTGTCGTTTCGAGGAGGTGGTTTGCTGAGGCGAACTGTACGCTCGCTTTGTATGGCCTTTGTGTGAGGCAGGGGTCTTGTATTCGAGAGGAAGTCACTTCAAGCAATTGGTGGGTCTTCAGCTTGTTTTCAGCCAATCGGTGTGTCGGTGAATCTGATTTTTTGGCCAATGAAAAGGCGAGACGGGATGAAAAGCTATTTTTAGATGGCAACTGTGAAGCGCCAAAACACACAGCAACATGCAGGCGAGCGAGTGCGATGGAAACGACAGCGGCGCATGCGCATTCAGCCCGCGTTTGCTGCGCGGCTGTGTGAAGAGAACGAGCGAACGTGCTACTGCTGTGTGATAAAGCGGAGCGTGCGGCTCTAGAGGACGAATGGCGCTGTTCCACGACTGCTGGACGAACCGGCGGTCCACGCTCACGCTGCTGCAGCAATTGCTAGAGTATGTATGTGCGTGCGATATTGATTGCGGACAAGCTTTGTAATCGCGCTCGGTGTATGTATGGTGGCTGACTAACTGTTAGCTGTGAACGTGTTGTGCCGTGACGTGTACGTTGTGCTGCTGTTGTAGTGATGCAAAGGCGAATGAAGCGCGCGAGCGACGCGCAGCGATCGACATCCAGCGGCTCTTCCGCGGATAGTTTGTGCGCGCGACGATCACAGCAAAGAGGTCCGTCCGTCTAATGCAACATAGGTCCTTCATGTGCTGTTCTATTTGCTAACCGCCGGTGTATGCTACTGGGGTATCACGGGCGAATACAGAAACGCAGAGATCGTGATCTCGCGCGTGTACAGAGGGCACTTGGCGCGCCGACGATGTCGTTGCCTTCGCGAGGTGGACCGACAGCACAGACGCGAGTGCATTCTGAACTATTACGCCGTGGTGATCCAAAAGTCGCTGCGCAGCATGCACAGTCGACGGACAAAGCTCGACTTCCGGATCCGCAAGGCGTACATGACCGAGATCGCGACGAAGGGCGAGGAGATGCGGCGGCTGCTCAACGAGAACCTGCGTCAGCAGCAGCTTGTACGTGCATTCTACCAGCATGGATCTTTACCCATTTTGGTCTACTGGTCTACTGACGTTGGTCTTCTCTCTATACCTAAATGTCATACTATAGGACGAGCAGCGCGCGGTAGAGGAGGCAGCGCAGAAGGAGCTGGTCGAAGTGACGCAGAACCTGCATCACCTGGTGAGCACGCGCGCGATCTCGGGTGTGTACAACGCGCCGATGCTGCCGTCGGGACCGGCGACGTCGTTTGGTGTGCCTGTGGAGGTGCACATCCGTGAGAACATACGCATGCTCGTCGCGAACCAGCTTGCGACCATGAAGCCCGCGAAGTCGCTCAAGCCGTACCCACCGTCGAACAAAGCGACGATCCAGGCGAGCTCGGCGTGCGGCGCAGATCTGAAAGAGGTGCGCACACAAAAGAAGTACCGCAAGCTGCGCCGCCTGAGCGCAACGGATTTCCAGACAGTGCACAATGCGGCGCGCGACGAAGCCAGGAAGCTCAACCAGCCAGGGATCAACGCCGGACTGGACTACCTAGACGACTGGAACAATCCATACAAGAAGCGCGGCGTGCCACGAACCAAAGAGGACCTGCTGCCAAAGCTCACAACGCTGGAGAAGGCGCCGAAGAAACCGTTCCACTTGACCTACGGAGGCAACAAGAGCAAAGTACTGCCGAACGACCGCTTCGACGTGTAGTAGCAATGGAGAGAGGGCTCTTGTGAAAATGCCATTTTTGAACGTGAGGACTGGTCCGAGCAGCGTGTGCGCGACAGCAAAGCCGATTGTAAAATAAATGCAACAACAACAACACGAGCTAAAACATTGTGATTGTTTATGTGTAGATCGCTATGCTTTGCCTGCACTTGAAAGAGAGGAGAGTGCGTGATATGATTTTTGCTTGGCTTCCATCCTGTGTCTGTTGCGTCAATTTTTCACGTTGAAAGCTACTTATTCGTCGCTGATCTTTTTCAGCTCGTTCATGTTGGTGCCCGCGATTCGCTCTCCTGTTGAAATACAAGAGGTCACATGGTTTGTAAACAAATGATGTCTTTGATCTGCGTCGTTGAAAACAAGAAATGACAATCGTACCAATGAACTTCAAGCCCGAGATCACGGTCTCATCTGCGCCGTTGTTCTCTTCCACGAAGAGCTACACAGGCCAACAACAAGCAAGCAATCGATGAATGCCACAATAAATCACCCATGGCGAATATGAAGAGCTCCATTAATAAATCACCACTTACCGTGACGCTCTTGACGCGCTGGAACTTGACGAAGCGCAGCTCGATCTCCTTGCTCGGCTCCAGGTCCTCGTCCGTCAGCTCTATTGTCTGCGTGGGCTCGATGTCCCCGGCGTCCGAGAACCCGAGGCTCGTGCGGTTCGCGAAGAGCTTGAGTACTCGCGGCGCGGTTTCTACACATGCAGAGAGAGCGACACACACAGATAGGCAGCCATTGTTTATCAGCACTGTTGTAATTCAAGTGCCAAGTTGAACAAACAATGAGCTGACGCACCTCCCACAGGGGCCACGATGTTGATCGAGTGGATCTTCACGGCATCTTGGAACTCGATGTGCAGAATCAGTTGCTCTATTTACACACAGCAACATCAACATTAGCATTAGCGAACGCATGCATACACATTGCGACCATGGTGCAAGCCAAACGACATGGGAAGAGAGCAATTTTGTAGCGTGACGTACCGTCAGCGTCCGACTTGAGCTGCAGCGTGCCGTCGCCGATGAAGAGGTTGCCGAACGGGTGGTTCGGGTTCTCGTTGAGGCAGTAGCACTCGGAGCGGCTGAACGCGTCCGAGAGGTCTCTGAACTTTCCCTGCGCCGCCATCTTATTTGTCGTAGTTGTCACTTTCTTGCCTTCTTCTTGTCACGAAGCTCGTTCAAATAGGGAATTGTGAAGGGGGATCTTTTCGCTGTGATTGCAGGATTTAGAAACGATAGACACGGTAGATGCGATGGATAGAAATACATCTTGGTTGGCTGAAAGTATTTTTAATTATTTTGATTGGTTGAAATTGAAATAGATACACTTTTCTGGTTCTGGAACTGCTCCAAAGCGACACACACAATGGAGATGGATCACAAAGCGCCGTGGCTCTACGATGTCGATGTGGATGCAGTATGCAGTATGCAGAGCGACCAAGACGATAACGAGATGGACGCGTTGTCGTTATTGGCGCAGCCACCTGCGTATCAGGACCGCGCGACGATCGTGCGATGCCATGGCGTGAATGCGAGAGGAGCGCCGTGCACAAGGACAGCGGTGCTTTCAACAGATCATCGAGATCAATGCGCAAAGCTGTACTGTTATCGTCACCGACATCAGCAGCAGCAGACAAGCAACCGTACGAAGAAGACGCAATTGCCATGTTGCAGCAGATCGTTGGCGTGCTGTAATGCGGGAGCAAGCGATAGACGAGCTCACCTCCGCTCGACGCGCTGCAAAGTGTGCAGCTCGTTGTCGCTGGCAGTGGCGTCACTGGCGTTTGCCGTGCTTGGCGTAATCAAGAAAGATGCGCTGCTGTGCTTAACAGGCGCTGTTGGCTTGTTCTCGTCCATGGCGTGGATGTGCATCGTCGCGTGCGAGATTCTCTATCAGTCAGTGCCTCCAGCGATTGCGGCGCAGGTGGCATTCAATGCGCTGCATGCGCAGGTCAGAGACACGAGCAGCTCAGTGATGGAAGACCAGCAGCTCCATTGCAATGGACAAGAATCGATCATGAGTGCTGACATTGCATGACCAAGAGATCGGATAGAGAAGATGAATAGGCAGCGCAAGAGGTTGTTGATTTGAACACATGGAGTCACACATGTATTTCTTGTGTTGGGATGTTTAAAAATACACGCACGATCTACTTCATTTCGCGAGGGGTTCTAACTTGGGGTTGTATGGGAGGGAAAATTGGTTGCCGCGCTGCTGGAAGAGTGCGTTCACAAACGCACACCATCAGCAACAGCGCAATGCATCGTGGCGGCGGTGCATCTACAGCTTCTGCTTCTTGGTCGCGCTGTTGTTCTGCTCCATCTCGTTCGGCGCGCGACCAAACACTTCGTTCAGCTGCTGCGACACTCGGATGAACGTCGTACGCTATAATCACACAATGCACAACCACAAGAAGCATTAGAAAATGATGTCAACCATAGATGCAAGTAGACAATAGATACAAAGGACTCACCTTGCTCAGCTCACGGAGCTCGCTGGCGCCGACGTACGTGCAGGTCGAGCGCACACCGCCGAGGATCTCCTTGGCAGTGCCAGCGACTGGGCCGCGGTACGGCACCGTCACGCTCTTGCCCTCGCTGGCGCGGTACTCGGCGACGCCGCCGGCGTGCTTGTTCATGGCTTCCGACGAGCTCATGCCGTAGAACTTCTTGAAGAACTTGCCGTTGATCTCGATCTTATCGCCGCCGCTCTCGTCGTGGCCCGCGAGCATGCCGCCGAGCATGACAAAGTCCGCGCCGGCGCCAAACGCCTTCGAGACATCGCCAGGGCACGTGCAGCCGCCGTCCGAGATGACGTGGCCGTTGAGGCCGTGCGCCGCGTCCGCGCATTCGAGCACAGCGGAAAGCTGTGGGTACCCCACGCCCGTCTGCTTGCGGGTGGTGCACACCGAGCCCGGACCGATGCCAACCTTGATGATGTCGGCACCCGAGAGCAGGAGCTCTTCGACCATCTCGCCCGTGACGACGTTGCCAGCGATGATCGTGTGGCTCGGGAACGCCTTGCGCACGTCCTTGACGGCTTGCACAAAGAACTCCGAGTAGCCATTCGCGACGTCGAGGCAGATGAAGCGGATCGTCGGGTGCGCGTTGAGGATCACCGTGATCTTCTCAATGTCCGAGGCGCTCGAGCCGGCGCTGACCGCGACCGTCGGCAGCGCATCCGGGTACGCACTCGCGAACGCGGCCCACTCCTCCGGCGTGTAGTGCTTGTGCACACACGTGATGAACTGGAGCTTGGCGAGCTCCGCCGCGACTTCGAACGTGCCGACCGTGTCCATGTTGGCAGCGATCACAGGCTGCAGTACCAAAGGAATCCGCACAATGGCGCAAGAGTTAGCATCACATCATTCACAACATACACAGAGAGATGACGAGGATGTATGCAGGCATTCTCTACGTACCACGCCATGCCATTCGAGCTTGGAGTTGCGGAACGTGAACTTGCGCGAGACGTCCACTTGCGAGCGGCTCTTCAACGTGCTGCGCTTCGGACGGATGAGCACGTCCTTGAAGTCCAATCGGATCTCGGTCTCAATGCGCGGCATCTTGTAGAGAGAGAGCTTGCGAAGAGGCTTGAGGGAGGGGCTAGCGAAGAGGAGAGGAGTTGAAGACTTGGGCGGGCGGCGGCGGCGGCAGCAACTTGCGCAGGCGGCAGCAAATTGCAGAGTGAGCGAGCGTTTCGGTCTGGCGGTGGCGGCCGAGTCTGCAGCGTCTGGGGTGGTGGTTGCACCAGGTCACTCACCCAGTCGCTCGCTCACTTTACAGGAGCATGTCCCAAGCCAGCCCTCCTCGTTCAGCTCTGAAGCAGACGCACAGTCCCACAGGCAGGCAAGTCAGCGCCATGAGGTCGCCAGGTCGCCAGCATTTTTGGATGTCGTTCGCATTCAACGTGTTGTGGGCGGCGCATCTCCCTTTCTATCTACCTCGGCATTGTGACATTCAGTTTCACTTTGTGCCTGTCGATACGTCAAATGTGCTGTTTGACGACCCGGTTTAAAGATGAATGGCGTTTCAAACAGCGCTGGAGACGAACTGTGAATGCATAGAAATGGAAATGGATTTAGAAATGCGAGCATTCAGTTCTAAAGATCACCTCACCAATTTGGGGTTCTCCTTTTTTACAGCCTGCAAGGCGTAATTACGTTTCGTGACTGACCAAGCGCTTGCTGCTTGACTTTTTACGACACAGCGAGCCAAAAGCGCTGTCTGCTGGGTTTTGATTGGTTGGGCGGGATGGATTGGCTGCGCCAGCAGCGCCATTTGCACCAACGGAGCACGCGCGGCGTTATTACCAACTGAACCAGCAAGCAATGTCGGCACGTGGACGTGGCGGACGTGGAGGAAGCTTCGGCGGAGGCCGTGGCGGCGGAGGCCGCGGAGGCAGTTTCGGCGGCGGTCGTGGCGGTGGCGGCGGTCGTGGCGGTGGCTTCGGCGGCCGCGGCGGCTTCAACCGCGAGCCAGAAGGCCCTCCAGCGTTTGTTGTCGGTGCGTGTGTGTTGTCACGCTTGTGCTCATGCTTGGCATGTGCGTCTTGCGCAGCTTGTTATAAAGGAGCGTGATGACTGATATTGTTATTGCCCTTGTTTTTTGTTTTTTGTATTACAGAACTCGGTTCGTTCATGCACGCGTGCGAGAACGAGATGGTGTACAAGAGCACGAACGACAAGGTGCCATACTTCAACGCTGGCGCGTTCCTGGAAAACAAGACCCGCATCGGCAAGGTCGACGAGATCTTGGGCAACATCAACGAAGTCATGTTCACAGTCAAGCCGGACACGGGTGTGTCGGCCACGGCGTTCAAGCAGGGCGACAAGGTGTTCATCAGCCCAGACAAGCTGTTACCGTTGAGCAGATTCACGGAGCAGCCAAAGAAGCCAGCAGGTGGCGCCGGTGGCCGTGGCGGAGGTCGCGGTGGCGGTCGTGGCGGTGGCCGTGGTGGCTTCGGCGGTCGCGGTGGTGCTCCAGGTGGCCGTGGCGGCTTCAGCGGCCGTGGTGGCGGTCGCGGCGGCGGCTTTGGCGGTCGTGGCGGTGGTTTCGGCGGCCGTGGCGGTGGCCGAGGTGGTGGCCGCGGTGGTCGCTTCTAGGTTATTATATCGTAGATTATCATTGTAATTCTCAACAGAAAACGTCAATAAAAGCAAAACAAAAAGGAGAAATGTGCATATTCGAACGCGTCTTGAGTTTCTTTTTCATTTCAGTTCACCATGGAGCACAAAGCAAGCCCGTATGTGTGTCTGGACTTCCACCGCTGTGCTTCTCCCCCTCCATGAGACTCCACAATGAAAGCTGACATGTTGGATCTGGTGATTTCATTCATCAGTGCATGCATTGCTGCATTTCTTCTCAGTCTGCGGTTGGATGCAGTACAAACAGGCACGATTCAAGGAGCAAGATGGACTGCATGTGTATCATACTTCCAAGCCTTGCTAGAGTTGGTAAAGAGCCTTATGCGTCGTTATAAAAGGATTTGACCATGCACACTTGGCAGAATTGGATTCGGCAGAGCTCTGCCTTAAGGGGCTTCTGTCCTCTCAAAATCAGAGCAACTATGAAAAAGGCAACCTCAGATGCACGAAGTATTTGACGAAGTCGGATCAAAATCAGTTGACTGCAGCACTTGGACCGAACAAACCTTTGATGCACAAAGTGGATGTTGGGATGGGGAGTGCATCGCACAGTCCCAAGAAGGATGCAAACCGGAGGGATCCTGGTTGAGCTGGTGGATCCATCCCTACGAATAGAGATCTTTGGGGGGATACAACATCAAGCCGCTCTTAGTCGTAGGAATGCGAGATAGCAACGCACAGGTGCAGTTGGCGATCGGAGCGCGGAAGAAGCAGTCGCTTTTTGCGGAGCATCATGGGGAACTGATCAATCCACGCAACACAGACATACTCCGAAAAATAACTTTATTCTCGCTTCGTCTACCCTTCCTGGCCAGAGGCTTCTTTCTCGTAGAGTCTCCCTCTAGCTCTTGCTTCCGCATACACAGACATGCTGGCTGTGCGTTTTCTTGGTCTGCTTCAAATGATTCTCCGCGCTTCTGGGGGGCGGCAGACCTGGACTTGAAAGGTTGGATCCTGTGCGTTCTTTCCGGGTCTGCCATTCCATTTACAGTCGCTCTAAGCACTCGAACTGCACGATACTGTTACCACGAATGACCTGTAGGAGTCACATATGCACAACCACACACATAGTCCGTCAGCACACTACAATTTTCCCACGCTTTCGTCTCATTCGTCTAATAGAGGCAAGGCGACTGGCTGACTTACCACCATGCCGATGCGGTTGGACTCCGTCGCGGACACTTCTTCCACAGTCTCGTCGAGCGTGACGTTCATGAACTGATCGAAGCCGCGCAGCACGCCCGTGACCTTGCGGTTGCCGTTGAGCTTGAGGCTCAGACGCTTGTCCATGTAGCGCTTGAGGTCGGGGCCGGCCGCTTTCACCATTTTGCTGCTCTTGCTGCTTGTTCCTGTTGTCGTTGCTTTTTGCTTTGCTTTTTTGCTTGGCAGCTCCTTTCATTCAGTAAGTGCCCAGTCGCCAGTCTTGTTGAACAACGCGAACCTAACGCTGCCAAACATCCCTTTATAAGAAGCAGTTTCAGCTTCTTGTATCCGGTTTTTTTGAAATCATCTGTCCAAATGGAGTTTATGTAAATTTCAAAAAATAAATGTCGAGATTTGCGATTTCAACCATTTTCATGATAAACAGATACCCGCTTAAAAGGACTCAAAAGCGACTGAACGGTGGCGTTGCATGTTGCATGAGTGTCGCAGGAACAGAAAAAGATTTGTGGAAAAGCATGTTCTGGAAAGAAAATGGAGAGTGATGGTCGCAAAGGCAACCTGTCCACTGTTTGTTTTTTCCGACCGAAACCACTTTAGAAAATCCTCCCAGGCCACGCAAGCAGCAGCAGCAACCACTCCCACACAGCAGATACAATGAGCTTCGTTCAAGGACAGGACTGGTCGACCGCCGGATGGGGCAGCAAGGGCCCTGCCACGGGCGCCGCCAAGGCCCAGCAGCTCAACGCCGCGCGCCGCCAGGGCAACGTCGTCGCGGAAGCCAAGCGTAAGTCTTTCTTGGATCTCTTTGGCTATGGAAGTTCAGGGAATGCGACAGAATGTGGTGGCTGACTGTGTGTTGTCTTTCTTTTCTATCTATCTATATGTGTGCAGACATGGCCGGCACGAACAAGAGCTCGCACTCGGCCGCGAACGTGAACATGCGCAAGCTGGAGGAAGACACGGAGACGTTCAAGCACAACGTCGTGGACCGCAACTTGTCGCAGGCGCTGATCAAGGCGCGCACGGACAAGAAGATGACCCAGAAGGCGCTCGGCACGGCCATCAACGAGAAGCCGCAGGTGATTGCCGAGTACGAGTCGGGCAAGGCGATCCCAAACGGACAGATCATCTCCAAGCTGGAGCGAGCACTCGGCGTGAAGCTGCCACGTGGCCCACCAAAGAAGAAGACCACTGCCTAAGCGGCGGGTGTGAATCTTCTTCTCCATTTTTAAAAGGTGTCGAGCGAGCGAGAGCAACGTGCAACGCAGTCGTCAGCTTCCATCGCCACCGCACAAAAATGAGTGTGAAGGCCGCGACGCACAGGAGATGGCCGTCACAAAATAGATTATTGATTGCAGTGAGTCTACATAGTGTATACCAGAAGATCCCATCGACAGCGCAGCCAGCAGCCAGAGCGAAGCAACAGCAACAAAGGCATAATAATGTACCTCGTGGCGTTTCGCCCACACCCAAAAAATGTGCGCGTGCGCTCTCGTTTCGCATCCGTTTTGACTGTGGTTTCATTGTGTTTGCTGGCAGGTTGAAGTACTGGAGGCATCCTCTCGGCATTGAGAAACAAATCCAACACGCACTATTACCAGCAACTTTGTAAACTTCATAGCACAACTTGTGCTGCATTGAACTTCCGCTTGGCAACTACGCAAACAAAAACGCAGTGGGAAAAACAAATCGTGCAAGTGCCGAGCGCTACACCTCATACACCATTGGTCCTTACTCTCCGCAACTCACTCAATGTACTTGACCCGGGCTGGCGACGTTCGCACACCATAGAAGCTCCTGAAAGCTTCAACCACTCGATCCAACACAGACTCGTAGATGGAACGGAGCTTGATGCAAATCTTCAAAGTCGCGTCTTTGGCGACGCGATAGCCGATTTTCAGATCCGAGTACGCTGTCTCCGCGAGAGACCGCAGTACATTCCTTACATGTCCAAGCGTTGCCGTCTTCACGCTTTGCATCGATTGATCCTGAGGAAGTGGCGCAGTGATTTCGATCCCGCGGACTTCGCCTGAGCACTCGGCGGCTGACTTGGCTTCACTCCCATGAGGCACTTGCACGAGCACGTGCACTGCTGCGCTTCCAAACTGGTTCGCGTCGTTGAAGTAGAAGTTCAGCGCTCGACGCGGCTTCATCAGATTCTCAGGCTTCACGTACTTCTCCAGCACTGAGGCTGGAGCTTGCGCCATTTCAAGCAAGTCCAAGTTTGGATCGTCGCCATCGAGCCACTGGTTGTCGCCGTCGTCGTTGTCTCGCCTCAATACGTACAGCTGCAACAGCGGCGCTGGGCAGTGAATAGCCTCGACCTTCTGCTGGACGGCTTCTTTCAGCTCGGTCACGATGACGTCCGCGTCCACGTAGACCGCGACGCAGTACTCGGGCGATCCCAGCACCTGGTAAATCAGCTTCAACATCCCTTCGTTTCTTTCGCTCAAAACCGGGAATGGCAAGAAAATGTTCTCTGTCGTTGGTTGGTGGTGGCAGATTTCCAATCACGTGCGTGGTCAGCAACTATCATCACAGCTGAGCAACTGGCAGTTAGGCTTCGAATCCCACAGTGACAATTTCTGACTGGCGCATTGAAGGACTTGAACGATCCAACTGCCACTGGCCAAAATTTGAACCACTAGCCACGAACGACAGCGTGAAAAGAGAAACCCGTGGAATGAGATCAAAAGCAAATCTATATTCATGACCAAATGCCCTCAACTAAACAAGCGCACCTCGAGCGGAAAGCGCAGCTCCGCAATCCTTGACAACCTGCAATCTTCGCTCCTCAACCACAATACCTCCCAACTTCCTGAACCTGTGTCGCGTCTTCTTCAAAGTCCAAATGAGCTGGCGTACTCAATACCACTCATGACTTCGGCTTTCTCTTCCCTTGCTCCTGAAGGGAGAGAGCTCCCGACAGTGTTCTTCCGACTCGGACTGGCGACATGGCGCATCCGACACTTTCGCCAACTCTGGCAGTGTCTAAACCGTTGCGCAGCGGTGCCTCGGCCGCTTTGATCTCGCGCTCTCCCAGCCCAATTAGGGAGATACAAACTCGCTGCCATTCGCTCCGGTCGTCCATAACGAAACACTGTCTTCAAATCGAAACCCGTTCTGGCTTCTTCTGCGCGCACACACTCTTGATCCGCATGACCCTTTCGCGATCTCTGCTTCCTCGTACTCTTGGTTCGTTGCCTGGCTTGGTCTTCTACGTTCTTGCTCCTTGTTTATCGATCGTTCGCTCGCTTGCATCGCTCGTAAACGCGCACACGCTTCCATAACGCTGCTGCCTCCGGTATCAGAGGGCAGGGGACTCAATTCCCCAGTTCAGACGCTGTCTAGCCCGCTTGGCTTCCTCGACTCACTTGTGGCAGGAGATCACACTCCACTCCAGTCGCTGGCTTGCTCCTGACAAACAGGAACTCCCTCAAAAAACTCATAGTGAGGTAGGAGTGTCGAACCGTCGCTCGACAAAAAACTCCAGTCCAGACGCTGTCTCGCTCCTAATTGCTTCCACACTCCATTCGAGGCAGGACCTTCACGCATTCGCGTGAAACCACTCCAGTCGCTGTCCCGCGTTGTCAAGCAGCACCACACTCGCGCGCGCGCGGCATCTCCCGTGTTGTCTGCGCTTGGTACACTCGCTTGGTCTTGGGCACTGCAGTCACTTCATCTTCGACTCTTCTTCTCTTGATCTCGCGTGGAAAACCTTCACCGACGCCTTCTGTCTTCAGCGGGGGATTCCAAGCTCCCCGAGAAGCGCATGCACTCAAGCAAAGCGCCTCTTCTCGGATAGGCACCGAACTTCACAGGTAGTGCTGGACTCGCACCAGCTAAAAACCACGCACGCCAATATCGGACCCTCGCGCCATCGTGCGCTCCTCATCGCCTCCAACAGTCTCTCGCGAAATATCGCTGACGTTCCCACAAGACGCGCCAATCTCAACAGCGATAAAGAACCGAAGCTCTTCGCCCGCGCGGGAGCTGGAAGAAAAAACGGCGCGCCTTGGAGGCGAATGCCCACCACGTTACGTGGCGGAAGGCGAGAGACCGCAGGCGGACGACGCGCGCGAGGGGAGCTCTGCAGTGGAGGACGACGCGTCTACTCCATGGCGAATTGCGAACTGAGGGCTGAGGAAAGGAAAGGAACGCGCGCATTCTCAGCCACAGCTCAATGCATGATTTTCCTTAACCTCCGTAAACGACCCAGTTGGATTTGGCTAAAGTATGGAGTGAAGTGCAAGTGTCTTTAACAACCGTTAACTTACAGAACCATGCGCATAATTCTTCCAGAATCGCCAGATACCTTTCTGTATCTGAATGACTGGCGTCATCAAGGGAAAGGAGGCCACTTCAATGCGAGAGGATACGATTTCTAAACTGTTGTGTCTCTTGCGGTTCTTCAGCTCAACTGCCGCAACCGATCAATTGAGCGAGGGTCGCTTTTCTTCACACTGTTCATGCTGTGGTCCGCGTGACCAAGTCATATTTTGAGTAGCAGCGCTTACTATTCAGTCACTGATGGGAGTATTCCTCTTTGGATCGATCCGCTACACCGCAATGTCCAAGCCAAGCAAGGAAGGGAGGGATTGAGAAATTTCCGGACTTTGTCGGAGCTTTTCGTTCTCCAGGGAAAGATGAAGAGCTCTATCTCACAAAGGAGATGGCAGCGAGCCACTTGCACTTGGTTTTCGCGACAACACCGCCAGTGAAATCGCTCCACCAGCTCAGTTAATAACTGAAGAGCAATTGAGGCTACTTTGGTGTCCTGTTCATAGTGTTGTTGACATCACCGCCAGTGGCTGCTGAATAAAAAGTGATTGAAGCAGCAAGCTCGTCCCCTCATGGTGCAGATGATAGCACGCCAAAGCGCAACAAACTGACAAAGAATCGTATACAATACATTCGCATGTGCCTTGCTAATAAGTGGAGATCATCGATGCATTGTCTGTCTCCTGTCCTGGAACCGCGACTTTGGATCTCGCTTCAGAGGACTAAGCTTCCTGACATGGCTACATTCCAGAAAATGTAGCCATCTCAACGCCAACTCTTCAAAACTGTGACACTTTGAACATCTCAAGTGACAACGGACCCCAACTGAGATCTTTGTTTGCAATTGCTGGTGCTGGTGGCCCATTTTAGCAGCGACGCTGATTGTAGAGCGAGTGATTGAGCGAGATCTTGTTTAGCTCCAAAGCAGATCAGCAACAGAGCTCTTGAGCTGGTTTCTGTCGCATTTTCCCATCTAAAAACAAACCGCTGGAGAACCCACAATTCTCCCATTTAGAAAGTGCACACCAGCGATGTTTAAAATGGCGGCTCCTGTTGAGAAAGAGCGGAAGAAAAAACACGCAGAGCGTGTGGGGAAAACCGATAGGTTTGCTGTTTAAGGAGAGAGCCCTCGCCCTCCCCACGGACGTTCAAATCTGGATGTTTGCGTCCAGTATCGGGATCCACTCGCCGAGCTTTCCTTCATTCCCCAATTGGCTCGCTCGGCGTATTTATATTCTCACACTCTGTGGGCGTCTGGGTGAGCGCGAGGGTCGAGCGAACTCACCGTCTGCTCTCTCTCGGCTGCTGAAGGCATTCTGGAATCCGAAACGACACGGCTGCTCCGTTGGCTCCGCCCCACTTCTGCTCACTCGCTCTTGTCGTTTTGATTGACTGACTGACTGACTGGGAGATCTTCGATCTTCGTTGATGTCGTCCAAGCTCACGCTGAGGCTCCCGGTCTCTCTCGTTCAACCTCACGATCAAGCTCAAGCTCCTCACGATCAAGCTCCAGTGCCAGCGACGTCTGTGCCAAGAAGAAGCTCGGCACCGATCCACCCTCACTGCGAGAACAACGACTGCGATCTCGCGAGCGGGCGACTGGAGATGAAGAAAGACTCGTCGTCGTACAAGTCCGCTTCGGTGAGCAAAGCCAGCAGCTTCATAAGCAGCAAAGGCTACAAGAAACAACACCAACAAACATCCCCAGTGAAGTTCCCAGCCATGGAGCACCTGCTGCAAACCGTGGAGGACGCGATCTACGGCGGCGCTTTCCAGGGAGCGTCCGAGCACCGACTGCTGGACCTCCTTGGGTCGGCAAAGCGCGAAATGAAAGCCCAGTCGCAGCGCATCGCCCAGCTGGAAAAGCAAAATGGAGAGCTACAGGGCGAATGCCATCGCTACCAGTCGTCCGTGTCCAAGATCCAGACCCAATCCGAGAACTTGCGGCGCTCTTCCCACGGCAAAGAGTGAGTTGTTTGTTTGACTTTGCTTCCAGCCTTCCTTTGGGTAGTGTCAGAGACTCATGAGAACCGTGTGTGACTTGTTCATGTGTGTAGCGCTCAGCTTCAGAAACTGGTGGCGCTGCTTCGCGAGGTCAACGGATACGAAGAACCGGAGCTCCCAGAGGACGAGCAGCAGCAAGAACAGCATCACAAACACAAACTGGAGCAAGAGCAAGAAGAAGAGGAGCACAGCAGCGCTGAAGAGGAAGACAGCAGCAGCTTCGGCTCCAGCGACGAGAGCGACGACCCCAGTCTGTGCAGCTCCAACCAGACTGAGGAAGACCAGGCGAGCGATGAGAGCTCGCTCGAGGCAGCGCTCGATGAGGAAGACCTGGACGTTCTGCAGCCTCGCGACAGCGAATTAGTGGACGAAGACGACCGCGGAGACGATTCGAGTATTGTCGAGGAGCCTCGATTCGCAGTGGTATCAGTGCCAACCAGCAGCAGCAGCAGTAGCAGCAGCTTGAAACACGTCCACGAAGCCAAGATTCTCCCGCAGTCGTTGCTGTCAGTGACGGTGGCTGAGCCCACGAAGAAGACGATCAAAGAGCCAAAGCCACCACGTGGCGGTGGTTGTGGAGGAGGCAGCGGAGCTGGAAATGGAGGCGTTGCCTCGAGATCTGGTATTCAGAAAGGCTCGCGACTGAAGTTCCAGTCCCCAGACACCGAGCTCAACGGCTTGTACGACGACGATAGTGAAAGTGATCTAAACGGTGGAGCCAATGAAGAATACGAAGCGAAGACAGATCGCCTCCGAGCCGCTCAAGCGGGTTCTTCTTCTTCGGCATCGTCACCTCGACTGTCGTGCTTGCAACGACGTCGCTTCAGTTCCAGCGCCGTGATCACCACCGCTGTCCCACTGCGCAGGAAGTCGTTCACCATGAAGCGCAGCCCAGCAAAGCGCATCGCTGTCACCACAGACAATGAGATTCCTTCTTCTTTGGCTGGCCCCACAGCCACGAGTGATATCAAGACCTCTGGACCTAGTCGATGGGCGACTCGACGCAAGTCCACGAGCACCTGTTATCCGATGCGAGGATCAGGGTCGGCTGCTGGTCGAAACAGCAGCCCAGTGAAATGGAGAATGGACCAAGCGAATGACTCAACTAGAGACGCTTCGACGGTGCTACCGTCGCCACGGTCGTCGCAAATGGTCGTGCGCGTGCGCGAACGCAAGCTGGACGGCATCCCGGAGCTCGTGATCCGCAAGAAGCCCGCGCGCTTCATCGTGTGGCAGTGGAACGAGCGCCAGGTGCGCATCCCGTTCATGATCCAGCTCGGCCCGCAGCAGCACGGGATCATGCTCCGCCAGCTGCGCTACGTGAAGAGCGTGATGCACGACTTCCCCTGGGCCAAGGCGCGCCTGAAGGACCTCCTATCATCGTACACGAAGAAAGACATGACCAAGGAGCAGTTGTACCCGCAGCTGAACTACCTGAGCCACCACGTGCAAGAGGAAATTGGCTCAAAAGCCAAGAAGCAGTGCGTGCTCACGGCGAAGAAGCACCACTTGACACTCCAGCTGTCGATCGCGACGGGGGTCGTGAACGACATGCAGATGGTGAAATTCGGGCGTCGAGGCAAGCCGCACGACACGAAGCTCTGCTACGACTCGAGCGACCCGACGCGTCTCTACTGGCTGCGCAAGAACGGCGAGAAGAGCGACGAGTTCCTGCCGGTCGACGAGATCCAAGTGCGCGGCAACAACGCGCAGTTCGACACGATGGTGATCAAGCGCGCGGCGAGAAAGTACCCGCTGGACCCGGAGTGCTGCGTCTCGCTGGTCACGGGCGTCCGGAACCTGGATCTGCAGCTCAAGTCGGCACTCCAGCGCGACTGGCTGCTCAACGCGCTCCACGACATCATCTCGTTCGCCCGACAGTACAAGGCGGCGGGCGTCATGGGGCGTCGCCAGCAATCGCACAAGGATCTGCGAAGCTTGGCGGTGCTCGGACGACGATAAGATAGCACAACGCGTGGACACACGCGTGGCATCTCAGATCGCCAGAGCTATGCCAAACAAGAGTTCAGAAGCGAATGGAACCACTCTGAACCGATACGAAGCGATGGAGCAATTGATACATACAATATGCAAGAAATATAAGCGCAGTTGAAGCAAAAGAACAGAGACATCCAATCGCATACACTCAAACAAACCTACGTGTTTCTGTTTATATGAAGGGGAGCTGTAAGCAGTCGGTCGTGTGCCTCATCCTGGTAACTTGATGAGGAGCTCACCTTGTTGCAGGAGGCAGACATCGCGGGTGGCAGTGTGCGTTGAAGACACCACATTCCAACCGCTTCTCTCTTGCTTCACGTGTTAGTTTCCTGCGATATGGAGGTCGTGGTGAGCTGTTTACTTCTTCTTCTTGTAGTGTGGCTTTGGGTTCGAAATGAGCTTCGCGATGTAGAACAGCGACATGGCGGCGCTGGTCGCGGCGACCGCACCCGCAGGGAAGAACGCGCCGGTCTTCTGGTAGCGCACGCCCATGACACCGGTCAAGGCGCCCGACACGACCAGAGAAAGCGCTGGCCACAGCTTGGACGTCACAGGACTCTGCTGGTACTCGTTGTAGCTGCAGTAGCCGACAAACGTGAGGAAGAGACCGGACGCGCCGCCCGCGATCGCCGACGTGGCGCTTCCGCTGTTCACGTAGCCGATGAGGCCGCCAATGCCCAAAAGCATACCATACTGCCATAGCAACAGAGCAATCGCGTATATACACACAGGATAAACACAGTCAGCCTCATTATGAGCAAGCATGTGATCGCACCGCCGGAAGAGCACGTGAATCAGGCAGCGATATCTTTGCATCCAGGACGCTTCAAGTGGCAAATGAGGCACCCAAACGACGCCCTGGTATGTGCGCATCGCATGGGCGTGCAGTGGAGGGGGTCTCTAGATGTGCATGGAGAGCAGGAACGCACCGGGATCGTGAGGCAAAAGTCGTACATGCTTGCGTGTTTTGGATCTTGTGTCTTGTGCTGCTGCTTGCGTGTTCTTTCGCGAAGTGGGCAGCTCTTTTACCCTCCTCTCGCCCACCAGGAAGTTCATTCACTTGCTTTTTGCCCTCTCATTCAGCAACGCGCCGTCATCACTAGCCTTTCAAATAGCGGTGTAAACACAGTTCACACGAGTTGCTCAATTAAATTGTATTCGTTTGATTGGTGTAAAATATCTTCAATCTATGTTTCTATTGACTGAAAATTATATTTAACATTTCAGCCAATGAGAAGAAGGATCGCAGGGTGAGGATGGAGGAGTACTGCGTTTCGCCTCAACAGTGGACCGTTGAGCTTTCTCTTCCGCATGGATTTCCTAGTTTGGCTTTTCATGGCAGTCGTCGAAGAGCTCCAGCAAGCAGCAGCAACAGCAAACA
This sequence comes from Globisporangium sylvaticum, assembly GCA_023334975.1. NCBI lineage: Eukaryota > Oomycota > Peronosporomycetes > Pythiales > Pythiaceae > Globisporangium > Globisporangium sylvaticum. The sequence continues at coordinate 25,646 of JAADVK010000222.1, forward strand.
GCGCATCCGACACCAAGTGCCTCGTGCCGTACGACAACCTCACAGTCTCCTCCACCAGTAGATTCACACAAGACATCGGTCGCCATGAGCAAGACTTCCTGTACGTGCTTTTTTTCTCTTTGCATGGCTGTGTATGTCGCTGTACTCAGAGAGGATGAGAAAAGATCCAATTGAGGGCACAAGCGGCGCTGGCAGACTAGTTGCCGGATGCGTTTGAATGGACATGGCGTTTGTGATGCTGACGTGCTTGGTGTGTTTGTGATGCTACTGCTGTGTCTATGTGATGTGGTGTGGTGCGCGAATAAACAGGGGCGATCTGCTGCTCGCTGCTGTCGCTTTTCGGGTTCTTCTTCCTGCTCGTGATCGGCGTGCTGGTGCAAGTGCAGCCGGAATACATGAAGCTCGGCAAGAACGTCAACAGCTCGGCGCCGCTTTTTGAATCGGGTACGTAACTGCTAACGTTGTAGTACTCACTACTGCGTGCTTATTGTGGCCCAATGCTTATCTGATATGTGCGTACATTGTTGTTGCATGCAGCGTGTCTCTACGGCACGATCTTCGTCGTGTCCACGACCGTGTGGTATTTGGAGAACAAGAAGGAGAACGGTGGTGGCGGCGCGCACCGCTACCACCTCATCCCGACGGCAGCAGAAGAGCGCAAGCCGCTGCTCGAGAAGTAAGTGGTGTGGACTCCCGAGTCTCTGCATATTGTGAAGGCCCTACGCTCGTGTACCATATCGGCGGATTAGAATCATCCCACGAAGTTTGAATTCATCACTTTTTTGCTCGCAATCTCGCTCATTCAAGTCCGCATTTCGCGCCTCCACCAACCGTCCCCAGCAGTTGACAGAGCCATTCTGATTTTGGCATGGGGCAGTTGGGAGAGGTGTCGAGACTTGTGGGTTTCGTTGGGACTAGGGCTGTCGTTCTGATCCCATCAGATGGCGAGCGCTGTTCCTCAAGCCTAGGGGCTAATTTTACTCCAGCAAGCTGAGCGGGAGTGAGAAAGAGAGAGTGATGATGAAAGGCTGGATGGTGCATGCTTGGGTTTGTGTGTTTGCGCGTGGGTTATCTGTTGTGCATCGTATTCACGTTCTTGTGCGTTTGGTGATTGTGTTCAGCGAATATGAGGATTAATCTTCTTCGCTCTGTGCTGCTGTGACAGAACTGTGACCAAGTACGGGTCGAGCTGAGCAAAGGCGCTTCGTTCATGTCTTCCCTCTCTCGCATTATCTTCAGCTAGAAAGAAGTACGTCCCGTTCCTGTCAGTAGTTTAATTAGCATCCTCATCATACACCGCTTTGAATCAACACTGTGAATCGAATACAATGTTTAACTTATCCACGCTACTACATTTTACGCAACTCTACTTTATCTCTCTCACGATTTCACTCTCTTCTCACTCGGCCATTTTCAGCAGTTGGCTGAGAATCGACATGCCGAGCTTCGGGTTCATCCTGCTCGCCAGGCTGGCGGTGGCTTTGCTCGGGGTCTGGATGTGCTTGGACGCGATCGAGACCGCCGCGTACACCGCCATCTTCTTCTCCAGCAAATCGTGCAACCCGCGCAGCCGCCGCTCGGCATCGTGCCAGATCTCCATCGCGCTCTCGTTTCTTTCAAACGCATGCTTGTGGAGTCGCATCTCCGTCACGTAAAACTTCAGCACTTTCGCAGAGAGCGCAAAGATCTGCTGCATGTCGCGATGGATGTGCATCAGATCCACGAGCGCCTCGATAGCTCGGACGTCGTCCATCACCGACTCGGTCGTCTTGCCAAGTCTTGTGCTTGGCAATGCGTTCGAGCGGTCCCACAGCTGGTACGTCGTCAAGTTCTCCAACACCAGGAGCAGCTGGTGGAGCAATTCGACGTGCGGACGGCTTCGGTTCAGTCCTCGAATGGCGGCAAAGATCGTCTTTGGGATCCCAAGCTTCACGCATCGTCGGCAGCACTCGCGCGAGTACTTTGTGCAAACTTCGATCGTGTGTCCTGCGAACAGCATCTCCTGCAGTCGTTTCCCGTGGAGGAGCAGGTGGAGAGCCATCTCCAACCGAGCGCCGAGTGACAGCGGCTGCTCCGGTTGCATCAGCTCCTTGGACGAAGCAGGCGGTTCCGAAGTCACGAGAGTCATGGTCGAGATCTTCTTTCGCTGACTCGTCACCTCCGCGTTGCTCTGGTGCAAGCGAACCAGCATGCCACGCCACCAGGATTGGACTCGCTGGACAGAGCTCATGAATTTTCTTTCTGCACGCTTTGGCACAACCACGCGGCGGTACACGCACTTGCTGATGACACGCTTGGCATGCTCGCGAATTCGCAACATCTCCTCTCGTCGTGCATTCTGTGCTGCAACTTCTTCTTGGCGCCGTTTTTCCTCCGCTACAGCTCGTGCCTGGCGGCGAGCTTCTTCAGCTGCAAGTTCTGCCTGTCGACGTGCTTCTGTTGCGGCTGCTTCCTTTTGACGTCGGGACTCTTCGGCAGCAGCTTGCGCTTGACGACGTGCTTTCTCGACTGCAACTTCTGCTTGTCGTCGTGCTTCCGCTGCTGCAATTTCTGCTTGACGTCGCGCCTTGTTTGCTGCGAGTGCTTCTAGGCGCCGCGCTTCTTCTGCTGCAATTTCCTGTCGTCGTTTCTTTTCGTGGGCGATCATACTACGACCTTGCCACTTGAGACACAGACGAATCCACCAATGCTGAATAGTGCGAGCTCCCAGTCGTTCTCTCGTGTGGCGACGCTCTTCTCGGCGTTGAATGATTCGGGCAGAGATCTCGTCACGCAACTTGTATGAGCTCCAGCACGCTGCGATCTTGTTCGCATCCGCTGAGCGCTTCTGAAGAATAGCAGCCCCGAGCTGAACCCATCGCGCTTTCGCGACGAGCGCCTTCCACTCCTTCTCTCTCTGCAGCTTCTTTCCGTACCACAACTCGATCTTCCAGCACGCAAAAAACACGCGAAGGCGAGACAACTGCGCTTTCAGGGCGTAGAAGTTGAATCGCTGTCTTCTTACGCACCATCCACGAACACACGCTTGGATGCGAGTGGCAGCACCAGCTCGCTTGCGATGCACGAATGACCTGAATCCGAGTTGAATAGCAGAAGCAGCACGGTTTTCCACTCTCCAGCGCAACATCTGCAGGCGCTCAGCCTTGGTGCGCTGGTACGCGACAAGCATCCGGTTGAAGCAAAGCAGCGCTCTGATCTGTCGGTTCCGACGCCAAGTGCGAATGTTCCGCTGAATCTTGATGACTTGAGACAACTTGTAGGCGTACATTTTTCGCTGCGCAAGCGAGCGGAAGGTTGCTTGGATTCGCGCGGCAGCGTGCTGCATCATCAGGTGTCTTTCCCGCTCGTCGAGTTGCATCTGCTGGTATGTGATCAGCATCTCGTAGAAGTAAATCAACGCCTGCACTTGACGCTGGCGACGCACAACGCGGAAGTTCCGCTGAAGCAGTACGACGCAGGAAAGCGTGTGCTGGAATCTCTGCACTTCAGCAAAACGCCTGTAAGCGCTTTGAATCTGAACGGCAGCACGAGTCTGGCGCTCTTGTGTCTGGTGCTGGTATGCCTGAAGCAGCCGGCCAAATCGAAGAAGAACCTTGATCTGAGTGTTTCTTCGCCAGATCCGAATGTTGCGTTGCAATTGAATAATCCGACCGCATTGGTACTGGAAGCTCTTGCACTGGAGGAAACAACGGACAGCACTCTGAATCGTGACTGCTGCAGAAAACTTCGCCTTCGAGAGAGAGAACGCGCGGTATACGCCTTGGATGCGCACGGCAGCTCGACTTTCGACTCTCTTCTTGAGAATTTGTCGTCTCTTCTCCATCTCTTTCTCTTGAAGCAGCTTCTGAAAGCGCTCGAGTGCAACGGCGCGTTCCACTTTACGCTTCAGCACATTCACCCGAAGAGCACTCTTCACTTTTTCAGCACACATCTTCACGTAAATACGGCGGCACAATGAAACACGATGCTGGCGCTTTCTCCACTTGGACTGGATAATCGTCGCGCTCTCGTGCTCATACTTCCACACTGCCTGGCGCAGCTGTCTCGCAACTTGACGGGAGCGATATTGTCGCCAGGAGCGTTGAAGCTTGCTCGACGCGAAATTCTGCGCCAAAGAGAGTCTCTTGCGATACTGTCGTGCTGCACGTCGCTGCAAATACTGAACCCAGCAATTCTCAATCTTCGCACAGCTGGATTTCATGCGCAGACGCCGAGCGATGCGCATCCTTGCAGCTTCGACTTCCATCTTCTGTCTCGCAATCTTCGCATTGACGTACTTTCGCCACTGGTTCTGGATAAGAATGGCAGCCTTCTCCCACCTCTGCATGTTATCAGATGACTGCAGCCTCTTCAAACGGAACGCTCGCTGAAGCACAGTCACTGCATCTCGAAGTCGAGTGTACCGAACTCTCGTGGACCACATCATCATCACGCTTTTCACAACGTGAGCTGCGCGGAGCAATCTGCGACATTGCCGAATTGCGAGGCGCTTCTGACTGGATGTGAACCAGAACCGCTGAATGATTCGCGCACTTCTGTTCTTCTTGATTCGCATCTGTGTTCGAATCCATGGACTCATCCACCAGCGCTTGAGTCTCGATGCAGCGTGAATCTCCCTGCTCGAATCCATCAATCTTGACTGCAAGTAGCACACAAAAGTCACCACCATCTTCTCCTCTGGAGGGTTCTGGCTGTGGTAATGCTGCGGAACGAGCACGGGGACTTCTCCAAGCTGTTTCACTCGCTCGTTCACTGTCATGAAGTGCTGCCTCTCATTCGCGAGTAGCTGCTCCATGTCTCCAGCACGATCCGCCGTGGTTGGTAAAATGTCCGCCTTCGAAAGCAGCATCGGGTGGTAGTAGTGCAGCAGGTAGCAAAGCGCTTTGCCGTCAGCAAACGAAGCAGTGAAATCTTCCACTGGCACGAAGTAGTTTGCGCAGACCACACGACACCACTCCAGAAGCAAGGCGTAGACCTGGTCTTCAGCGCTCTCATCTCTGGATCCCCGAAATGGTGTCTTCTTCTGCTGCTTTTCAAGAAACTCGAGGGAGCGAAAACTCATCCGCTGCTGAATGTAGTCGATCTCCCGCTGAATAACCTCGGTGTCAACGAGTGACTGCAGTTGGAAGCAGCTAATCAGCTTCCACAGCAACGCAAGCGTCTTCTCACGATGACCGTCGACAATGTCCTTCGCGATCTTCTCGACCAGTTTCTCATCCACTTGAGTTTGGAGACTGGCGAATCCAGACGAGCTCAGCGAGAAGCGTCCGCTTTTCTTGGCGGCATTTACTGCCACATTCGTCGCAGTCTTGATGCTCTCAAGCACATCTTGTCCACACTTCTCTTGAAGATAATGCAAGCAGATCTCCACGTTGTGCACTTTCTGCAGTCGAGACAGGGCCGGCACGCGCAAGTAGCTGGACAGGGACGTGGTTGTTGCTTGATTCGACTGGGATGTCAGTGCCTCCATCAATTTCGCAAGACGCACACCGTCGCGCAAATCGACCGCCAGGTTTTTGATCTGAACATCAATTTCGTCCAGTGGAGTTTGTTGGTGCTCCAGAACATACCCCAGCTGCTTCAAGTGCTTGTCGATGCGTCCTTCGCTGGACAAGAAGAAACGGCAAAATTCGGTCACCATCTCTTGCGAACACTTGATCTTCTTCTCGGCGTTTGCTGACTCCTTCTCACCCACTTTCTTCCCTCCCACCGTCGGGGAAACACGAAAGAGACACGGAAAGTGCATGAATTTGTCAACTCGGCTCTCGATGGCGGAGTCGAGGAACTTGATCAGCATCAAAAACTTCAGGATGAAGCTGTCCATCAGTGCATCGAAATACTCGCGACCGGTGATGTTCTTCTTCTTGTTGACGAAGAAGTTTCTTGCTGGTCGACCGCTGCCTGCGTCGTTCGAGCCTAGAGAACCGTCCATGGGCGTCTTCAGATTCTTCACCAGCCGAAACTTCTTCGCGACGTGCGAGTCGTGGACCAGGTGCTGCAAGATAATCCGCCGCAGCGCTCGAGGCATCTTCGAAGGTTTGGCACTTTTCTTCGCAGAAGTCGCGAACATTGACCTCAGAGTGCATCGTTCGTCCCTCATCACTCTCTGGCCAAGCACGGCTTCCAGACCGAGTCGAAGCCATACAGGGTGGTAGTTGTTCAGCAGCGAGATCAGTTCTTCTTGCAATCCGACGTCCGCGTAGACAGGACGGTCTTGGCGGAACACGAGCTTCTTTCGAGCGATTTCTTCTTGAATGTCGAACAGAATATCGTCCATCGCTGGGGAGTGATAGATCTCGCTTGCTGATCGCGTCCACGAGTTTTCAATCCGCTTCTGCGCAAGAACTCTCAGCGACGAGAAGTCGAATCTTTGCTTCTTCCGCCGGGACTTGTGTGCATTTGTCATGGTAAACTGCTGAGTGGCTGGAATCTCAGCTTGCAGTTCTTCTTCTTCCATAAAGCGCTGGGTATTCGAGTCGACGAGCACGTAGTTCATCCACTTCGTGAACCCTTCTTCTTGCTTGACCATCCAGTTCTCGTCGTACACGATCTTTCGTTGGCTCCACCAAGAACCTGAAAAACTGCTGCCTCCGGGAAGAGTCTTGCTTGGGGTCAAGTCCAACTTTTTCGCGGTCGCATCATCATCACCGGTCTGCTCAACTCGAAGGCGCTTCACTCTTGGCTTTCTTGGTGGCGTCATATCTAACACGACCGACTCGCGTCTCTTGGACCCTGTTCGGGAATCAGCATTCCGTGACGCAATCTTCCCACTCGTCTCGGTTTGCTTGGTACTTTTTGCTTCTGGAATGACTGCTTCTGGTTTTGCTGAGATCTGGAGAACTTGATCCGACACAACGCGTTGACTTCGAGCTCCCGGAAGAGCGAACGCGCCTTGACCTCTGAAACGAGATTTCTTGTGAGCTCTTGCGACGCCATACCCGGTCACCTTGCATTGCAGCTTGTATCTGTCGTTCACTGTGAACCGCATAATCCCCGTGAGCTCGCGCTCAAGGTCTTCCTCCAGCGGCTCAAATGTGATTCGAAGCAAGACGGAGCTTTCAGCTGGAACCACGCAAACGTGAAGATCGCACTTGAAGCGAGGTTTCTCGCTGGGTAGCCTGTGGTTGCTTTCCTTGTGGACAAGCGAGTATCCTTCGTACTTGATGCGCGCATTGCCGAGGTTGCTCGGGTTCTGGAGTGTGAGCTGCAGAGTCTTGCGGTCGCTGATCGGCACTCGTCCAAAGCCCAAGTGCGGCACGCAGTTGAAGTCGTTCACTACCATCGTCACATTCCCTGTCACCTGTGCATATTCGCTCTGGTCGTCATCGTCAGCCGGATCTACGGGATCGCTTCTTTTGGAGTCCACACCACGAGAGGTGACCTTAGTCGGTGTCAAGATTCTGCCGTGCCCGATCACTTCGTGCTGTCGCTTCCCAAGAACGCTAAACTGCTCTCTCGACGCAGGATCCGCAAACTTGGACGGCGTAATCGGTGCGCGTGGCGGTCTCACGCTGCCTGAGCGAACGACGGCTTTCGAACGCGGAGTGGTCGCAGCCGCAGTCGTGCCAGGACGCTCATAGATATGGATGTTCCGTCGACTTGGCGCGAGGTTCTCCTTCCCGTGCACGAACGTCGCGCCAAAGCCGCTCGTGAACTCGTCTCTCTGCGTAACTTCCTGCAGGAACGCCGTCGAGTCCTTCCACTGCACGTCGTCGTCTTTCTCCTCCTCACTGCGCTGGCTCTGGTCTTCAAAGTCGAGGATGGTGGCGCTGCCTCTGCTGTCGAGCGCCGCGAACGGGTTCGTGGACACGCGCGCGCGCCACTTGGTCGTCGCGGACGGGGTGCCGGCGCTCGCAGCCATGTCGCCCTCGCCCGAGCTACCGCTTCCAGTGCGACGGTGCATCGAATCTGCTTCCTGCTTGCCTTCTTGCCTTCTTGCCTTCTTGCTGCTTGCTGTGGCTGGTGCTGGGGGCGGGCGCTTTTCACGATAGGCAAGCAAGCAAGCAGGCTTGGCTGTCTGTCTTGCCTGTCTTGCGCGCGCGCATTTCGAAAAGCAAGCCAAGGACGAGGTTCAAACATTTAAAAGAATAGGGAACCAGAGTGATGGTCATTCAAAGATTTGACCATGACAGATACAAAATTACGCATATACACGCTAAATGGAGTAAAACTGCATTAAAGAGCGCACACAATAAGAGATGAACAAAGTATAGACATGGATTTGCAGTCTGAAATTGAGTGTGCGGCAAAATGACTTGCATGCTGCACAGCAGCAATACATTGCAAATTGAGCAAGGCGGCTGACTTGCAGGGTTGCCACATATCCATGCATGGAGGTGGGAAAGTCATGCTTGGCGCGTGCGTGCATCATTATCATTGTGGGGATGCTTTGACACGGCGCAATGAAATTCAATCAAAGAGACCAAGAAACACAGGAAGATCAGCACACACTTTGCAAAAGAAAAGTAACAGGTCATCAAGATGCTTTGAAGGACAGTAGAACATGTTCCTAGAGTCACAGTCAGCCAGCGTCCTGCATTGCGGGGTTTGCTAAGGGGCGAAGAATGCTGCGTAGCCCTCTTGCGAAGCATCCTAAAAACAAGAGCTCTGCTGCCACTGGATTCTTAACCCGCCGCCAACACCAGCCTCACACCGTCACGCCACAGTCACGACGAGCAGCTCCACTGCACCACTAATAAGCACCGTTGACGACACCAGTCCCTATAAACCTGTGTCTTGTACGTCGAATAGATGGTCGAGAGCCTTTGATCCTGTCTGGTTGCTGGTAAACCTGTTTGACTCGGAGCTGTGGCTATCTCGGACTGCGGGTACCTGTCTGAACCTGTGTTTGGGACGCTCTCGGGTCTGTCGATGGCGGCTTGCTCTCCATGGCATTCGAATTTGGCAGAAGCAGGAACAGCAGCAGCAGAAGATGGAACCAACACTGCACAACTTTGTTTGACTCCGGAACAACAGACGGGCAATGTCCATTTACAGTTGGTTAGCGAGACGAGCCGTCAAGCGACTGAGGAGGATCTAATGATACTTGATATTTTCTACCGTAGTAGATTAGTAGTCAGCACCACCGCCGAACATGTCCATGCCAGCGCCAAGGTCCTGTAGAATCGAAAGACACACACACACAAATAAAGCGAGCGTTAGTGAACTATACGACATATCGCGCAATACACCGCATTCTCCAGATAAAAACCAGCGCGTTGTCAACGTACAGCTTCCTCCTCTTCCTCCTTCTCTTCTTCCTTGGCCTCAGCGGCGTCACCGGCACCGGCAGCGGCGCCAGCGGCGGCAGCACCACCGGCGGCTGGGCCACCCGACGAGATCAGCTCAAGGACCTTGCCGCTCTTGGACAAGAGCTGGGCAAAGAGACCTGGCCAGTATGGGGCGACTTCGTTGCCCGAGGCGGCGATCACGGCGGAGATGGCATCCGCGGTGATTTCGGCTTCACCGTCGAAGAGCACCAACGAGGCGTACGAGACGCAAAGTTCGTCGTGTTGTTCCTTGCTGATAGACATGATGGCTTTTTATCGCTTTCGTCAAATGTCACGCGCTGCTGTTATTAGCCGCCTCAAGCCACTGCACTATTCCTTGCGTCCCCATGCCGTTCAAAGCCAGTGGTTGGTTGGCTGGTAGCGAGACTTTCGGCTCCCACCCTCAAACACACACTCATTTGGTTTTTACGAGCGCGTAATTACGAGATATACTGAAAGTATTGTGCAAAGTACGATCGAAGAGCTCCCTTGAAAAAGTGACATCCCAGTTTTTCTACGAGTCAGACACAGAAACATTTGGGTCACTCAAGTGAGTTTGATGACTGCTTGTCAAAAAAGCTCCTGGATGGCTACATTTCAAACGGCGAGAGCCCGATAGGAGCTCTTGCAAACGCCTTTCAAATGCATTCAGAGAGCACACCCGCAATCCTGCGACGCTGACATCTTTTCAGAGAAGCAAGTCCGTAACAGACAGAAAAAAGCGCAAAGGTGTCGTATTATTACGTGGTTATCGAACGTCACAGCGAAGTCAACATCGTGCAGGAGAACACCAAGGTTCACTTCCTCTCGCTCACTCTTCCTTTCTTGCACAGGTTTACTCGACACCAAGCTGACCCAAGTACCCGCCCTCTCTCGCCAGCTCGTAGAACACGCCTCCCACATTCTCCTGCACCAGCGACCGAGGCGCACCGAACTCCACCACCTTCCCGTCGTCCAGCACCAAGATGCGGTCGCTCTCCAGCACCGTCGCCAACCGATGCGCGATCGT
>JAADVK010000223.1:0-35918 GCA_023334975.1 Globisporangium sylvaticum
GGAAAGGAACGCGAGGCAGACGAAAGGAAGCGCGCGAATGCTCCGCGGCGAGCAAGAGCAATAGAGAGACCAGCGACACCTACACGTCCACACGTACGTACCAGTGTGTGTGCGACTGAGTGCGAGAGAGAGAAAGAGAGCAGAGTGCTTGCTTGTAGTCGCGAGTTGAACCTGCTGGAGAGCCGGAGATTCGATCCGACGCGGCGCCAAGCAGACTACAGAAGCAGAAAGCAGAAAGCAGAAAGCAGAGAAGCAGAGGCGAGAGTGAAGGTAACCGGATAGAACCCAAAGAAGAGAGAGCATGACGGACGCAGAGGTGACAGGTCTCACGCAGGAGCAGCAGCAGCGCGTGGAAGAGGAAGAAGGCGTGGAGCAAGTGGAGGTGGTGGAGACCACGATGACGACGACAACGACGACGACAACGACCACGACGACGCTGCCGGTGTCGCCGGTGATCGCCGTGAAGCGGATTGAGACGACCTCGACGACCGTCGTGATAGAAGGCGAGAAAGAGAACGACGACGTTGGCGATGAAAAGAAGAGCAGCGGCGCAGACGCAGACGCAGAAGTGGAGGTGGTTGTGGCGGCGGCAACGGCGACAGATGCGGATGCGGTCGTGGAAGACTCGTCAGTTCCACCCCCTCCGCCATTAGAGGACGAAGACGATTTCGTCAAAATTGGAGACGTGCGGGTGAACGGGTTCGTGTCGTCGTCGGCGCCGAGCGCGATGACGCCGCTCGAGAGCGCGCTGACAGCGTCGCCAAACCTGTCGATCAAGTCGGATCAGTCGGCGACGTCGTATGACAGCGCGCCATACATCACAGCGATTGAGCGCTCAGTCAGCGCGCGGCCAGGAGTGACCACAGAGCGACCAGATTTTAGCGAGTCAGCTTCAACTGCGGCAGCAAAGCCAGCAGGAGCAGCAGCGCCACGCAGCACGCCTGTGCTGGAGCGCGCTCACACGTCCAGCGAGCTGCTTAATGTGCGCGCACGTGAGATCCAATCGGCTCGAAATGCGAACGAGAAGGGCTTCTCCGCGGCGACGTCGCCGACCACGTCATCGACAGCCCCTTCTTTCGAGATTGAGAGCGTGACGCTGCCTGCGAAAGGAATCAAGGAGACCGAGATCGACAAGACCATGCACACGATGTTTGCGATTGAAGTGCGCTTGCAGGGAGGTCTGCAGTGGATCATCCACAAGCGGTACTCGGACTTCCGCGAGCTCCACGACCGACTCAAGCGCACGAACTCGCCAGTGAAGAACCTGTACTTTCCAAAGCGTCACGTGTTCCGCAACCGCCACCAGAGCGTCATTGAGCAACGCCGAAGCGAGTTGGAGAAGTACATCAATGAGGTGCTGGAGATTCGCCCGCTGATCCGAGTCCCGTTGTTCAACTTCCTGGAAGTGTACGCGCACATGGAGTCGTACGAGCGAAAGTTGCAGCGTCACAAGAAAGAACTGGAGTCGGAACGCATGAAGAACTTGCTCAACCCGGACGATTTGGAGGATTTCACGTCTGCGTTCAAGCGCTTGTGCTCGTCCAAGTATCTATACCACGGCAATGCGAAAGACGAACCTGAAGGCAGTACGGCGAGTTTGACCACGGGACCAGCGAAGCCAAACTCTTCTCCGTCGTCTCCTTCGAAAGAAGCAGTGGTATCGTCCTCGTCCTCTTCGTCACCAGTTTCAGTAGCGTCGAAGTCAGCTGAAGAGCCAGCAAGCAACAGCAACACGATCCTGCACACTGCAGGGTCGCAGATCTCGATCAGCCGCGCTTCTTTCCGTCGCGACATTCTCGGCGTGTTTCCTGAAATGCCATCCAGCTTTGCGATGCGTTTCATGAAGGCGGTGTCGGATCGCCAGGGTGCGGACATCAACATGGACGAGTTTCTTCGGGCAGTCGCGATCTTGCGATGTGGCGTCATGGAGGACCGACTCATGTTTGTGTTCAACATGTGCGATCTTGACCACGCTGGTAAAGTGCAGAGCACGGGCTTGAGCAACTTCCTCGTGTCGCTTCATGGTCGCCAGGTTCTGGAACGAACCGAGTACCGCCGCTTGCTCAGCGATGGGTTTGACCAAGGCCGCGCTCGCATGAGCATGGAAGAGTTCGCAAAGATCGTGCCTGAGCTGGATGCGTGCAGCATCCTCGTGGACTGGATGGAGCCTTTCGTTGACATTCTCTGCGAGACCGCGGATCCTCAACTTCTGGAGTCTCAAGAAGAATTCAACCCTGTCGTCCAGCAAAAGATCCTCGCGAATGAAACTCGCTTCAGCATCAAAGAAGTGTCGATTCTCCAGGATGCGTTCAACAACTACCGTGCTTCTGGCGGTGGCGATGCGGTCGACTTGGATGCGCTGTCGAGTGATTTCCCTCTCGAGATGTCGGAAGAGCGCTTCTCTCGCGTGTTTTCGAGCTTCGGTTCCCGTGCGAATGGATCGGATATCGACGTCTTCAGCTTTGTGAATGCACTTGCGATCGCGTGCCGCGGAACTCCGGAGGGAAAAGCCAAGTTTGCGTTCACGCTGTTTGCCACTCTGTCTGGTGAGAAGTTTATGAGCCGAGACGACCTCTACGGCATGCTGCGCCTTGATCTCGCCCAGAACTCTGATTTGGAGGATCTGGTTGTGTCTTTCATCGAGGAGAACGTCAAAGTGCGAAGCAACAGCAAGAGTTTGACTGCATCGGGATCGCTGGCAGAAATTCTCGAAGGAAGAACGCCGTCGGTGTCCGGCTCGGAGCTCGGGGTTTTTGTCGACCACTTGATGAAGAGATTTGGACAAGAGCGCGTTGTCTCCGAGTCTGAAGAGCCTGGAGCAGATGAGGCGCCAGTTTTGTCGCTGACGTTGGAGGAGTTTGCCGCGTGCGCCAAGAAAGAGAACTACGAAATGGGTTCGCTGCGAATCATGCGTGAAGTCGCGTTCATCGACCTGGGGCTCGTTCCCAGCGATAAGGAGGAAGAATTGCTGATCGCGAAGGGGTGCTACAAGCCGTACGAACCAGCAGCTTTGGTGGAAGACGACCAGTGGTTCCTGATCGAGGCAAAATGGTTCGACCACTGGTGCAAATACATCAATTTGCAGGTGGACGATGCTTTGCCCGTCGCGAGCTCGGGAACGACCAGCTCCAGCACCTTGACAAGCACGAACAGCTCGAAGTCTGGAACGACGTCAACAAATGGCAGCACAAGCAGCAGCAAGGAGGCACCGATCATGGACTCTGAAGGCAACTACCTTCGCCCAAAATGCATCAATAACTACGTCTTGCTGACCTCGGAGCGTCGTGATCGAGTGCTGAAATCTGCGGATGACATCAAGCTTGGAAAGCATTTCGTGGTTATCACCGAGCAACTTTGGATGGCGCTGAAGCTCTGGTACGGTGGTGGACCAGAGATCCGAAGGACTGTGGTTGTGCCGTCGAATGGTGTTCCTATCTTGGACATTTGGGAGGATGCTCTCAAGAAGAAGAAGGGGGACGACGACGATGACGACTCTGCATCTCCATCCGACGACGAGAAGCGCAACAAGAAGAATCAACTCGCTCTGCCTCGCCGCATGCGATCTGGCGGTTCTGTCGGGCTGTCGAACCTCGGAAACACGTGCTACATGAACTCCGCGTTGCAGTGCCTTTCGAACACGCAGCTCCTGGCAGAATACTTCTTGTCGGGCATGTACTTGGACGACATCAACCGAACAAGTACGTTGGGCTTGCAGGGCAAACTCGCGGAGGTGTTTGGCAAGCTAGCAGAAGATATGTGGTGCGCCAAGCAGAAATCGATCTCGCCTCGCAACTTCAAGAAGACCATCGGCAAATTCAATGAAGCATTCCGGGGCAGCGACCAGCAAGATTCCCAAGAGCTGCTGGCGTTTTTGCTGAGTGGTTTGAGCGAAGACCTGAACCGCATCACGGAGAAGCCATACGTCGATCAGCCGGACAGTGATGGTCGCTACGACGCTGACTTGGCTGACGAGTGGTGGAGAAACCATCTCAGACGAGAAGTGTCCATCATTGTCGCACTGTTCACTGGTCAGTACAAGTCGCTCTTGACTTGCAGCGTGTGTGGATTCAAGTCGGCGCGATTCGAGCCGTTCACGTTCCTCCAAGTGCCGCTTCCAGAGCCCACCCACAACACCGTGAGCGTCTTGCTTGTACTGGCGAATGGAATGACACCGATGAAAGTGTCTGTGCGATTGGCGATCTCCGCGACAATCTTCGACCTGAAGCACGAGCTCATGAATTTGTGCCACGACGAGTTCGATCTGCCGAACATTTCCGAAGCTGACATCAAGCTTTGCGAATTCAGCGGGTCGATGATCTTGAGCTTCAAGGCGGACAACCGCCGGATCGGACAGATTCGCAGCATTGACCGACTGGTTGCATTCCAACTAGAGACATTGGATACCGACACTGCGCAAGCCACGCGTCACCGCCGTCCGTCGTACATTCCAACTGGCTCAGGTGCTTCGCGCGCGGAAGAGATTGAAGCCGAGAAGAACCAGAAGTTCTACGAGCAGCTGACCAAGGGAACCCTGGTGGAAGTGCGCACCCGTGCGCAATCCCACGATTTCGTGCCAGGCATCGTGATCGATTGTCCTCAAAACCCAACCGACTACAACGAAGAAGAACCGCTTATTCACGTGCGTCTCCGTCGTGGCGACGATGAGATGAAGGTTTCTTTGAACCGACTTCGACCTCGTCAAGCGAGACTACTGTACGTGCCACTGGTCTCGCGCAAGCTGAGCTACTCGCCAGTATACTTCAAGAACCCATTCCGTCCCATGCCGTTCGGGATTCCAAACCTCGTTCGCATTTGCCCGGAGCGTACCACCGGCTACGACCTGTACAAGATGGTCTGGGAGCGTGTGAAAGACTACGTGAAGGCCCCCGCGCCGAAAGTGTGGGACGAAAAGGAGCTGGCGAACAAGAACGCGCTGGTGTCGAACCACATTGACGACATTTTCTCAGGACTGAACTCGTCCTCGGGTTTCTTGCTGCGCCGCGTGGAGAATAAGGGGCTGACGGATGCGCGCTCGTCGTGGCTGACGAGAAGCTTCGGCTACACGATCCCGTGTACAAACGAGTTGCTGGACATTCTGGAGGAGGAGACGATCGCGATCGACTGGGACCTGCAGGTGTTCCAGGATCGCGTGCTCATTGATCGCATGAAGCACGTCGAGTCCCACTCGAGCGTGGCGAAGAACGAAGCGATCGACAAGGGTCCTGTGCCTCTCAAGCACTGTCTGGACGCCTTCACGTCGGAAGAGAAGATCAGTGAGGGGTACTGCTCGAGCTGCCGGACGCACGTGGAGATGACAAAGAAGCTCGAGATATGGCGACTGCCGCCTGTGATGGTGGTGCACCTGAAGCGCTTCCAGTACACGCAGACGTACCGCCGAAAGCTGGCTTCACTGGTCGAGTTTCCGATCGAAGGACTCGATCTATCGTGTTGCGTGGCTCCTCACGAAGAGTTCCCTGAAAAGTATCCATTGAAGAAGCCAAAGGAGGAGCCGGCGAAGGCTGCTGCAGCAACCACCTCGGCGACAAAAGCCAACGGCAGTGCTGCTGGTGAAAACGGGTCTTCTGCTGCGGCTGCTAGTAGTTCCACGACCAAACCAGACGCCGCGAAGCCGACTGTGACGTTTGCGCAGTCAGCGGACGAGTCCTCCAATACGAACGTGATCAACCGCGTGCGCCGCGGCTACACCAACACGAACCTCGACCAGTCTCGCTGCCTGGAGACCAACTACGATCTGTACGGCGTCGTGAACCATCAGGGTGCGCTTGGCGGCGGGCACTACACGGCGTACGCGAAGAACTTTCTGGACGACCAGTGGTACTACTATGACGACGAGCGGGTACGCGTCGTGGAGGAGACGCGCGTGGTGAGCCCGTCGGCGTACCTGCTGTTCTACCTGCGCTCCGACATGAAGGGGATGCTCGTGAAGGACATGTACCCGCAGAACAAGAAGGGCAAGATCACGGACGAAGACATCGACCGGTTCGTGGACGAGGGCGACGAGCGACGCTGCCAGATCATGTAAAGAAGAAGCATATGATGAAGAAGAAAAAGATGATGATGATAAAACAGTACTTCGAAGTACTTTCAAGATCAAGACTGCGTTTGAAGAAAGAAGAACGAGTTGTTGCTGCTTCAAGATGGACAAGTACTCGACAATGTGCAGGCTTCGCTATCGTACGCGCGTGCGTCTCTCTGTCTGTTCCTCTATTCCTACTCTGCCACTCGTTTGCACACAAGAAGAAGACGCTCGCTCGCTCACATGGATGCATGCAAGTTGCTTTTGCTGTAGTAAATGATTACAACACCGTTATTATAGATATACTCTTGGGTAGGTCTTCCTTTGTGTTTCTTCTCCAACACTTAGACTACTTATCAACAAGTAGACTGCGCCTGCCCAGCAGTTCACTTGCATGGCGCGCAGGAGCCGACGAGCTCCTTGAGCTGCAGCTTCTTCACGAACGGCACGATGGCGTCCTGCTGCGCGCAGCGGAACGTGGCGAAGAGCTTCAAGCTGAGGCTGTCGAGGACAAACTCGCCCAGGAAGAACGCCGCGTGCGCATCGCTAGCGTGGTCATGAGAACCAACAGAGACAGCAACGGGGGCGTAAAAGTGCACGCTGCGCAGATTCGCGCTGTTGAGACCGTCCGAGGCGACAAGGAAGCGGTTGCGGTGCAGGTGGCGCGCGAGGTCCTGCACATGCGGGATCTTGGAGACGCGGCAGATGAACGAGCCGCCGTCGGGGAACACGTCCCAGAGCTGAAGGAACTCGTCTGGGGTCAGCAGCAGCTCCTCTTGGTACGGTGTTGATGCTGCTAGTATTCCTTGCGTTGTCTCAGCTGCCAATGGTGCGTGCTGTGATGATGAAGAAGAGCGCCTCGCTGACAGGCGGGCAGAGCTACCACCACCTCCTCCGCGTCCAGCAGACCGCGCCGAGTGCACTGAGGTGACGACGACCTCCGAGTCGGACGTCGGAGGCGACGACGTAGCCGCCACGACGACCACGGAGTGTCCACTTCGAGAGGACAGTTGTGGTTTTGTAAACCCTCTGTCGCTCGACTGTCGACGCGCAGATGAAGAGGAGGATCCTGGGTACGCTAACGCTGCACGTGGCAACTGCGGCGTCAGCTCCGAGGAACTCGGGAATTTCCGACCACCCGAGAGGTTCAACTGCTGTCGGTGCTGCGAAGCATCTGCTCTGCTGCGACCAGCGGCTCCGCTCTTCGACGTTGGTACGATTTCCCAAACCGACTCACCTGTGATGGAGTGCACGAGGAAGGACCGCCCCGATGGCTCATGCCAATGGCGCATCCACACACCACCTCCGCCTCCTCTTGCGCTATTACTCCCGCGACTCGAGTTGATAGAGTTAGCTGCGAGCTGCTCACTTCCA
Source organism: Globisporangium sylvaticum (assembly GCA_023334975.1). Classification (NCBI taxonomy): domain Eukaryota; phylum Oomycota; class Peronosporomycetes; order Pythiales; family Pythiaceae; genus Globisporangium; species Globisporangium sylvaticum. The sequence continues at coordinate 7,412 of JAADVK010000223.1, forward strand.
CCACCACCTGCTCGTTCAAATCCTCTGCCACCAGAGAAAACTTCGTCGGCGTTGACGATCGGCAGCGAGTTCTCGTTCTTGAGCAGCGATTTCCGACTGGAGCTTCGTCGTTTGAGTCTTTTCTTCTTCTGCTGCTGCTGCTGCTGACGGCGATGGCGATGACGTCTTCGGCGGATGCGAGACTCGGTCGTCGTGTACCCACTTGACGACGACCTACTGCCGGACGACCAGGAAGACGAGTAGGACGAGTCGTCCGACCCACCACTGCTGCCAGATGACGATGAGGAATCGCTATCTGGCGACGAGGACGACGAGCCATTGCCATTGCCATCGTCTTCGTCTTCTTCCCACTCCAGTTGGTTCAGGTAGTACGGATCCACGTCGACTGTGCCGCGCTTGTGGTGCGCGAGTCGCACTTTGCGACGACCATGATCAGCGTCCAGAAGTCGAGCACGAGGACGATCAGCCCAGTGATGACAAGCACTGCCGTGAGCCCACTGCCCGCGAAGAACTGGCCGCTGTGGAACGCCGAGTAGAACACCAGCAGGAAGTAGACCCCGACGAGTGAATCGAGCGCCTTTGCGCGCTGCACGCGCTGCAGCCAGCGCTTGTTGTACTTGAGCACAATGTCGCTGCCACCGTCGTCGTCGTACTCGGCGAGCTTGTGGCAGCCAAAGAGCTTGAGGCAGCCGTTGTAGTTCATGTGCTGCGTCGCGACAAAGTAGCTCGTGAGCGTCGTCGCGGACCGGAAGATCATCATCAGGTGGAGCGGCGCGCCGAACCCCATGGACCGAAACTGCACTTTGCCTGAGTAGAACATGGCCGAGAGGATGCCGAGCACGAGCAGCGCCAGGCCGCAGACGCCGTGGATCCAGATGAGCGCGAGCGTGCGCATGAGCACTTCGAAGCTCAGGTGCGAGCACCGCGGGAACGTCTTGCGCGGGAAGAAGAACTTGATGTGGTACCACACGGGGTGATACGGTCGGCTTGGTGGTGACGGTGCTTGCTGGTCGACTAACTGGTGGTCTTCTTGCTGCTCTGCAACATTCCCCGAGGGCGGCTCGGGTCCCAGGTCAAAGTACGTGGAGAACACGAGCCAGACTTTGATGAGCGCGCAGATCCCCAGACACGCGTGCATGAAATTGTCATACTTGGCTTGGAAATACCCGTTGAAGCCAAGCTCCTGCGGCCGCAAGAGCCACACAAAGTCGATCAGGATCGCGAGACAGAGTCCCGAGACGACCATGCGGCGATCAAAGCCCGACGTCGGGTTCATGAACGCGCCGATACCGATCGGCACGTTGTAGCGCGGTGCGGGGGTCAAGCACTCGGAGAGCAAGCCCGCGAGGATGAGAGCGAACGCGCTCTTCTGCTGGAAGCTCAGCAGCCTGTGGATCTGCTTCGCAACACGCAGCGAGCACTTGGCGCTCTGGGTCACTCTGGAGAAGTGGAACAGCAGCTTGCCATGTAAGCTGCGAGGTGGCACAGCAGTTGCTGCTGAGGACGGTGGTTGTGGTCGCCCTTTGTGGTGGTGATGGTGGTGACTATGGTGACTGTGGTGGTGGTCGTGGTTGTTGGTAACCACTGGGTCGTTTGTCGGACCTTCGTCGTTGTCATCATCGTCGTCGTTTGTGCGAGGCGAGAGGTATTTTTTCGCGGATGGCGGCACTCGTGCGGGCTACTGCTGCTGCTGCTTGGCCCGCCGATGCATCGTGTCCTGGTCCACGTCCGCATTGAACGCGCGCTCGTCCGCGACGAGACGGTCGTGGGTCTGTTGCTGTCCCTCCATTAGACCACTGGCGGCGGCGTGGACGCACGCTCACAGACTGTCTATGTCCCGCTCCACTTGAGCTATTGCAGCTGCTGCCGTTTTCCCGCGCTATGTATGGCACAGGCGGTGAGCACGCCACGAGAAGCGCCACTTGGAGCTATTGCTGCACTTCGCAGCAATGCGCGTCCGCATTTAGAGAAAGGCGGCAATTTTCCCAATACGAAATGGGGTTTCTTTTGGCACACAAAGCAAGCAGTTGATTCGCGTCGTTTCGTGCTCCTTTTTTCTATATTTCGGAAATCTCGATGGAAGTGTATAGAGCTTTTGTATCAGGAACTTCCTATATTTTCAAAATGTCGGAAAGTTGAGTGGCTGAATTTTTCAAAAACAAAAAATTACAAAAGCGAGAGAGTTGCCAAACCAGTTTGCCAATTGCGCGCCAAACGCCATCACGAAGGCAGAACGGACACACGGGCAACAGGATGGTGCGTTCGTTGCCTCTCTCTCTATGTGTGTATGGCGTATGTGTATGCCTACGACTGGAGTGCTATCACTGCTGCTGCTTGTGCTTAACTCATGCGTGTCTGTATGGCGTTGTTGTTGCTGCTACTGTTGTCTCAATGGTGCAGGCAGCTGCGCGCGAGAACTTGCCGCCGCAGGTGATCCAGCGCGTCGCGCGCGAGATCCGCAAGCTCGTGATGGCGCCGCTGGACGGCATCCGGTACCTGCCGCAGGAGGACGAGCAGCTCACGGAGATCCACGTGGAGATCCGCGGGCCGGAGAACACGCCGTACGAGGGCGGTTTTTTCCGGATCAAGCTCGTGCTCTCGGACGGGTTCCCGCAGACGCCGCCGAAAGGGCTGTTCCTGACCAAGATTTTCCATCCAAACATCGCGACGAACGGCGAGATCTGCGTCAACACGCTCAAGCGAGACTGGTCCTCGGGTCTGGGTATCGCGCACGTGCTCCAGGTCATCCGCTGCTTGCTGATCGTGCCGTTTCCCGAGAGCTCGCTCAACGACGAGGCCGGACGGCTCTTCATGGACAGCTACGACGAGTACGCGCGCCGAGCACGCATCTGGACCAACATCCACGCGCCAAAGCAGTCGGCGAGCCGAAAGCCCGAAGATGAAGCAGCAGCAGAAGATGAAGAGCAGGGCGGCGAGCACCAGAGCGAAGCGACGGCCAGCAGCAAAGCCAAAGTAAAAGACGAAGAGCAGCAGGCTGGGGATGCATCTACTGCACCAGGCGATGATGCTGGTGGTGACGCCCCGCCAGTGACCCCAGTGAAGCTGAAAGACGCGAGCTCTGGAGAGCTAAAGACACCGTCTGCGGTCAAAGTGGCGCAGACGATCTCGGCGCCATCGTCGGCCAAGAAACGCACTTCGAGCAACGCCGCGGACATTGCGGCATCGCTCAAGAAGAAAAACACCAAGAAGAAAGGCATCAAGCGACTGTGACAGGCCAGACCACCGTCAAGCTGCTGCAGTAGCAATCAATATCATCCACATAGCCATCCACTCCCACCCCCCCACTCGATAAACTTATGACACTCACGGCTGCCATTTCCGCATGTGCAGTGGTGGAAATACAACAAAATTGACTTGCATTTCTTAGCTGTTCGCTTGGTTCATTCTCGTGCTCCTGCGACTGTCGTTCCTGCTTGGCGAGGTGGCGGTGGTCGTGGCGTGAACATGGCTGGCGTCGCAGGAGTGCTGCTGGTACTAGTGCTACTGCTAGCTGCTGCTCCAGATGCGGCGTGTTGTCTACCACCGCTGCGTACTGACCGCTCTTTCAGGGGCATGATGGCGTCGATCCGTCCTTTGCTGGCCAAGAGGTTGCTGTACTCGTGCATCTTGTCTCCATGCTGCTTTAGGTTCCCAAGTTGCGCCTCCAGGTTCCGCTGGGCTGCCAGAAGCTGTTTCTTCTCGAGCGCGTCTCGGTCTTGCATGTGCTTCTTCTCGCTCGCATACGTCTGACGCACGCTGTCGGAGAGCGACTGCAACAGCGTCGCGAAGCGTCTTCTTCGCTGAACTCGACGATGACGAGTTGTCGACTTCGGTGATGAAGAACTTGGCGCCGCCATTGCTGCTCTTCGGCGATCCCCGCTCGTCGCTTGGCACTGCCGCCATCGTTCGATTGATTGCGTCAATGACGAATAGAGACAACACCAGAAACACTCGACACTTTTTGTTATGCCTCCTGACTTGCTTGAAATAGCGGCTGGGTCAAGTACGCTCGACCTGCATCAAGATCAAAAATAACACGGTTATCAGATTTTCAAGCGAGCAACTTCGGAAACAATTGTCACTTTGTGACTCGATTTTTCAGCGCGCAGCTTGATGAAAGGTGCGGGTTTGGATGAATATGCATGTGATATTTGCCGCAGCAGTTTGTGAACGAGGTCGCGCACACTTGAGAACGCTCTGTGAGTCATAACTGGAGACTGTTAGGCTGGAATGGACGAGTGGTGCTTCATCACAGCATGCTCAACCGTGAATTCGCCAAAGAATCGCGTCGTTCGTCTCAGATACGCCTCCAAGAGAATGTGGATGTCGCGCATCACCAATTCGACGACAACTTCGTCCAAGAAGATTGCTGAGGCACAAGTGAAGAGAAAAAATCAGCCTTACTAAGCAAGAGTAGCTTCGAAATTGGAGTCGCACAAACACAACACAATACCTAATTCCTTCAGCTTGTCCAACGCAGCCGGATCCACATCTGTGACAGCTTTGTGCTCGTTGACTTGCTGCTGGCCTCCGTCCGCCCCCGCTGAAAGCCCCAGCAAATTCTCTGCATTGCCATCACAACAGCCATATGTTACACGCTTTGCTCAGCGTTGTCGATACAAAATAATGTCACCTCTTGAGGGTAGACGTACCAATACTTCGCGTCGAGTTGAAAAACACAGAGAGAGTTGCCGCATATTCTTCCAGCTCGTCGAACGATCTACGCACATCATGACAACGAGGTTAGCCGATTTTTCAACAGCAAGAGCAAATTCAGGGCCAATGTTTACTTGAACTCACACAGCGACTGGTTGAGCTGCTCCAACTCGTTCAACCGCAGCAATGGCTTGCTTTTTCACCATTCGACCGAATCCGAAGGCTAAATTGGTGAGCTTTCCGATCGCAACACCAGCACCTGCGCCTGCACCTGCGGGTGCTTGCGAAGGTTGGTCTGGCTGCTGTAATGTAATCGCAGCAAATTTGGTCACACGGTTTCCATTAGAATCCAGATACTCACGACCAAAAGTTGCAATGGACACAACAAACAAAGATGCGTACCTTGGCAGCAGGAGGAACCTGAAGAGCTTTATCAACTGGCAAAAACGGAAAAGCGCGAAGCAGGTTGAGGCGTATTGCTTTCGCTTGCTCCAGCAACGTATCAAGTTCCTTAATGAATGATGCATTCGCAACTCCCGACGTCAATGGGAGCGCCATCTGCACAGAATACAATCAATCATGCTTGCGTTAGTATGCTCAAGTGAGAGCAATCTCTACCAACTTGCATGTCTTACGCTCGTCTTCTCCAAACCGTGCTTCAATTGCTGGAATGCTTCGACTTTCAGTGGAACTCCCGCGATCCGTACTCGATCTTGTTGCCTAGCAGCCATTCCACCATATACACAATGTCAATGGCTTCTCAGATCTACTCACATACGACAAGACACATCACTCGTACCAGATTTCTTTCGGAACGTAGAGTTTTGGAGAGAAAAGGGCACCCACTTGAATCGACTTTTCGATGAGCTGCATGAGATGGAACACCTTGAACGGCTTGGAGATCGTCACTTCATGGTATCGCGTCTACGTTTGCACACAATAACCAATTAGAACAGATCGTCAATATGCATTGACATTTGCTTGCACTCATCAACACGAAGCATACCGCGCGGCTAAACGTACACTGACAGAGAGCATCGGCATTTGGTCCAAGAGCTCTTTCGAGATGCAGCGACGAGGACTCAGCGTGAGCTTTTCACTTCAAAAGAAAACAAAGAGCGCAAGAGTCAGTATGTGCCCGTGTCCAAATGCGCTTTGTTTGTGGTCGTACCTCAATGCGCTCTGCAAACTGCCGGCGCTTGCTGATGCGCTCAGTGATTCGGCAGAAAATAGCTCCACCTTCACCATCATGCAAACATGAACAGAGAGCGACAGTGAGCAACACACTAAACACTATCGCGTTTCGGCAAGAGACGTGCTGTGTACTGGGAGGATCAAGCGCCGCGCACCTCCTCGTCGTCATCGTCAGCGGCGACGACGCGCTCGTTGTCTTCTTCCTGCATGCTGTCCGCATCCATTTTCGCCTTGTTTGTTCAAGTATGACAGCAACAGTGTGTGCGGAATCTCTTGGCTGTTTTTACGTTCTTACGAAAGCAAGTAGAGTTGAAGTGCGGCGTAATTACGATTTGTAAAAAAAAGTGTGAGAAAGTGTTAGTCACTAATGTGAGATCAGGAAAATGATGTGCCAACAGTCGCGCATTGCATTCACCGGTAACCGAAATAATAAGAGTGAACTGTCTTTTCCCTTCTTTTTCAACGAATCAAATGAATCCATCACAGACTCTTTTAAATCCGGTCAAGATCCTCGACTTTTCCGATAGTAACGCTGTTTAAGTTTTGGTCAAGACGCTTCTAGGAGAAATTCGTGCGCAAAATACCCACCACGTTTAATCGAAGGGGTCACAAACACACACACACAAAGAGGGGGACGCGAAGCACGCGCGAGCGAGTGAGTGACCGCTGCGCTGAGACTCGACCGCGATGATGCAGGAGATCGACTCGCCCCTATCGACGCGCAAGCGCCTGCCGCGACTCGCCCACGACGCGGAGAACCACTCGCCCTCGCCTCGAGGCGCGGCGGTGCTGGACTCGGGCGACGACGCCAGCTCCAGCGGCAATGGAGCCACCACTGGCACAGCGGGAGCGGTTCAAGGCAACCACCATACGGCGCCAGGTAAAGATGACATCTAACCCGTTCAGTGACGCGTCCTCTATTTCTCTGCATGCGGTTTGGTGACTCCACCCCATCTGTTGTCTTGTGCGGTATGCTATTACCAGATGCGCGCACGGTGGACAACGAGAAGCTGCTCCAGCGGTCCGACAGCAACTTGGCTCAGTTAGAGAAGAAGAAGATGGCGGCGGCGAACGGCATGATGACGAGCAAAGGCAGTGACCGCGACGATGGCGCTGACTACGACGGTTTGGAGCGCACGCGCTCGTCGTCCAGCACAGAGAGCGTCGAGGAAGTCGAGAAGCTGTCCAAATTCCAGCAACTGCGGCGCTGGGTTCGCCGCGTGCGCCAGACGTTCGGCACGTCGTTCCTGATCCTCGTATGCGCCGTGTACGCCGTGCAAGGGTTCAACAGCTTCAGTGCACTTGCGATCAACTACTTCTTTAAGGACAACCTGAAGCTCCAGCCTGCAGAGTCGCAGACGCTCATGACGCTGATGATGTTCCCCTGGGGGATCAAGCCGATTTACGGTATCATCTCGGACAGCTTGCCGTTCTTCGGCTACCACCGAAAGTCGTACATGATCCTCTTCAGCACCCTCGGAGGGCTCGCATGCCTGGCGCTTTCCATCCCTGACGGCATCACGACTCCGCTCGGCGCTGTCTGCGTTTTGGTGGTGAACAGCCTGTCGGCCGCTGTGATTGACGTGGTGATCGACGCACGCGTCGTGGAGATGTCTCGCCTGGACCCAAAGTACGGCGCGAACGACTTGCAATCCGTCTCGTGGATGTCCATGTCGATTGGCGGCGTGCTCGGTTCGTTTCTGTCAGGTCCAGCGACCCACCAGCTCGGCGTTCGCGGCGTGTTCTTCTTCGCTGCGGCGGGACCATCCGTGATCCTCATGTTCTCCGCGATGATGAAAGAGCCCAAGTCCACTACGAGCCGCAAGAACTTCAAGTCGTCTGCGAAACGTCAGTTCAGGCAGCTGAAAGGCGCGATCATGACGCCGGTGATCTGGAAGTGCGCGCTGTGGGTGTTCCTCTCTGGCGCGATCAGCCCCGGGTACTCGCAGGTGTTCTTCTACTTTTCGACTGACGTGCTCAAGTTCACGCCCGAGTTCCTCGGCACAGTCTCGGCGTTCGGGTTTGTGTTTCTGCTCATCGGCACGCTCATCTACAACGCGTTCTTCAAGGACGTGTCGTTCCGCCGCATCTTTTTGATCGCGCAGCTCAGTCTCGCGCTCGTGTCGATGCTCGACGTCATCCTCGTCACGCGCGCGAACCTGAAGATGGGCATCCCGGACAAGGCTTTTGTGCTCGGAGACGCTGTGATTGCGGACGTGATCAGTCGACTGAAGACCATGCCCGTGCTCGTGCTCTGCGCGAAGCTCTGTCCGAAGGGCGTCGAAGGCACGCTCTTTGCGCTGCTCATGTCGATCTCCAACTTCTCGTACAGCGTGAGCGAGTTCTGGGGCGCGATCATCTGCTCGTCGCTCGGCATCTCGAAGGACTCGTTCGAGAACCTCTGGCTCGCGATCGTGTTCCGAAGCGTGCTCAAGGTGACGCCGATCCTGTTCCTGTTCCTGATCCCGTCGACGGACCCGCAGGATGTGGTGGACAAGCTCAACTTTGACCCTGAGACGGGCAGCCGCCGCAGCAGCAGCAGCCCCTCGCGCGCTAGCAGCGAAGAAGGCGACGCGAGCATGAGCAGCCCCGGCTTGAGCGGCACAGTGCGCGAGAGCCATACAGTCAACGGGTCCCCTGTCGAGTCGCCCGTGACCAAGCGAAGCCCCGAGCGGGTAGTGTAGAATTTAACAAATGTTTGCTTCGTGAGTTGTTCTCAAGAGGTGCAGCGAAATGAAGAAGGAGATCACATAGAATGAGGGATACTTTATATTGTAGTAACGTTTTTTTATATAGCAAGGTTAGTACACAAAGAAAGCGAATTTGCATGTTTGATAGCTCGTGCATGTTGCGGTGGTGGTGACGTGGAGACAATCGCACACACACACACAGGTTGACTACTACCGGCAGGTACATGTCTACATGGATAAGTTGAGACGACAGCAAATCACATTCGCATATGAGGAGACAGCCAAATAAATACAGAGAGGGATCTTGTCATTTCTCCAGCCATTGATTCTGTCAGTTGAACGTTTCTTCAGCTGAACACATTTTTGCAATATTCCAAGTCAGTATTATCTCAGCGCTTATGAAATGAAATATACTTTCAAAGAAGCGTATGTGCCTGCTTTAAAAATGCATCAAGGGAATATATGAGATAGGATTTCTTGCTTTGAGTATTGATTTGTCTGTGTTTGATACTAGTGACGGCTTCTGACTTCTTCTGACACCCGCTCTCAAACGTCAGAACAGACAGGCGAGATCCGAGGAGTGTAATCCGATACCGGGTTAAAGCGCTTTCCAATTGTTTGCCGCTCAGAACACTGAGGTCGTCGAAAAACGCGCGCGCGCCAAAACGAAAAGCTCGTCGTCGTCTGTTCAACAGCATACTGTAGGCAAGACCTTTTTTGTTCCCTTTCGCCCCCCCTTTCAATAGAGCGCGCCCTCGCTTTCGGCACTATCGACCTTCAACACCAGCACAGGATAGAAAGACGCTTTTGGTGCGCGCCGCCTCCCATGACGCTTCACTTCTCTTTTTGCCTCGGAACGCTCACGTCGACCCACGAGTCTGAACCGACTGACCGACCGACCAGGCGGACGGAGAACCAGAAAGTGAGCCACCAGATCCGCACTTGACAGTTTTGACCGACCACAGCAACACGCGAGCGAGCGGCATTGCTTTGCTTGGTTCCCATCATCCACCGCCATCAGCCATCGCTATCGAGTGCGCGTGTCAGCCTGAAGCGCTTGTGCGTGTGTGTGCTCGCTTGTCTGCGGCCGATTGTCCCACCCACATTCAAGTGCGAAAGACCCATCTATCCAGCCAGTCCATTCCGAGCGAGCGAGTGAGTGGATTTGTATTTGTATCGGAAACGCCCGTTCGATCGATCGATCGGTCATCCACTATTTCCATTTGCATTTTGCTTTTTTTTAAAAGCACAAGCTTTCTTTAGAGAGCAACTGGAGAGAGGAACCGACAGGAGGGAAGCATGGAAGAAAGCCAAACGCGCAGCAGTGGCTCGCTCGTGGCGGTGCCGATCGTCGCGGACTCGCTGTCGACGCCGTCATCGCCCGTGAAAGGAAGCTCGCTGCTGCAGCGCCAGGTGTCGCGCGCGCTCGAGATGATGGACTTCCACTACGACGATGCCGCCGCCATCGCCCCAGCGAAAAGCGATGCTGCTACTGCTGCAACTGTGGGTGGTGACGCAGTTGCTGCGTCGTCGTCGACTACGACGAGCGTTGTCTCTACGGCGCATGTCTCATACAGGACGTTCAAGACGCTCGTGAAGAAGTGCCCAAAGACGATTTTCCAGATCTCGCCGAATGCAGTGAAGCGCAAGCGATCGCACTCGATGTCGAGCATCACGAGCGGTAAGCACCATTCTCGATCGCGTATGGCTGCTGCATGTGCTTGTTCTTGTATCAGGCGATCTCATTATGCGGTTATGATGTCTCCTCTCATGATGATGATGACGGTGACGATCCACAGCTGACCATCTGAGCGTCGAGAGCTTTCGTGCGAGCATCGATCTGGCTGAGAAGCATAACGCGGCACGCAAGCGTAACAACACCGGGAGCAGCAGCGTGAAGAAGCCGCGTGACGTGCGCGTGACGCCATCGAAGCGCTGCTCCAGCAAGAGCAAGGAGAAGAAGAAAGAAAAGGCGGACGTGATCGAGAACGCGCTCAAGAAGTTCCACGCGGAGCAACCGGAAGACGCGCGATGCTTCGAGTTTACGAGCATCTGCCACAGCGGAACGAACGTGAGCAGCAGCTGCACCGACCGCTCTGGCAGCCTCGTGAACAGTGCCAACAGCGATAGGAGAGTGGATGCGGCGTCCAAGATGCGCGTCCAGGTCGGCGTTGCAGCTGCGCAAGGAGCGAGAGCGTACATGGAAGACCGCTTCTCCGTCATTGAGCGCTTGTTCGACGGCTTGGACGACCCGGACTGCTCGCCCAGTCTGCTGGCTGTGTACGACGGGCACAACGGTGCGATGGCAGCTGATTATGCGACCACTCGATTCAGAGAATTGCTGGGCACGGACGAATTCCTGCGTGACGTCAGTCGTCGCACAAAGCAGGAGAAGCTGAGTGAAGACGACATGACCAAGATCCAGTTGCTGATGTGCGAAGCGTTTGCCGTCCTCGACGATGAAGTGCTGGAGATCACCATGAGCAAGAACAAGCGAGACGGCTCGACCGTGCTGCTTGGTTTGCTTGTCGGCGGGAAAATGTTCATTGCCAACCTCGGCGATTCCCGCGGCGTCTGGTCGAAGGCTGACGACGAAGTTGTTCGCGTGTCGGTCGACCACAAGCCCGATTTGGACGAGGAGACCAAGCGCGTGGAGGAAGCTGGCGGTAAAGTCATCTTCTCTGGCTGCTGGCGCGTCGCGCATGACGAGATCCCCCTGCGACTCGCCATCAGCCGCTCGCTGGGCGATCACCCTCTGAAGACCAACCTCCCGCTTTCGTGCTCGGCGCCTCTGGTATCCGTGACGCCGGACATCCAAGTGATCGACGTCGGTGGCGAAGACGAGTTCCTCGTGTTTGCGAGCGACGGTCTCTGGGATCGACTGAGCGACGACGATGCGGCGCAGCTTGTGCGTCAGAAAGTGGAGCAATTTAAAGAATCGGCGCCGACTGCTTCCGGTGCGACGACGAAGGAAGCGCTCCAGTTTGCGGCGGATGCGCTGGTCGAGTCGGCTCTCAAGAAGCGCAGCATGGACAACATCACGGCGATGGTCATTTCGTGGGCTGCGAACAACGAGGCGTTCAATGCCGACGAAGTCGCTGACGATGCGTGAGAAGAAGAACCGAGAGAAGAAACCCGAGCGACCACACACACACAGGACAACACACAAGAAAAAAGTATACATTATGAGAGAGAATAGATGTTTCCCTACGCATTATAAACCCACAAACACAACTAATATCAGCCACACAAAACACACCAACACATTTCGAAATACATGCATTTCACACACATTGATTTATCAACTGTTGCTCCCTACTGCTTTATAGAAATCGACATGCATCCATGGGGCAACTTTAGGCTTCGTCTTCTATGTACGTGAGCACGAACTCGGACTCCAAACCAGTGGTTCCTTGGGTTCCGTCCACGTTGCTGGGGGTGTTCATCTTGGTCGCGTCTTGCTCCTCGTCTTCTCCGCTGTTGCTGCTGTTGTCATTCGTCTTCTGTCCGCTGGCGTCCTCCTCTTCCTCTTCGTCGTCGCTCCACGCGTCGCGGACCACCGGCGCCTTTCGCGGCTCAATCTTTTCCCAGCCGCGCACGACTGGGCGGGGCGGGGCTGGTGCCGGAGCCGCCGGTGCACCGGGTCCGCCAGGCTGCGGTCCTGCAGCTCCAGGACGGCGCAGCGGGAGGAAACTGAGGCGCGACGCTGCGATCTTCTGGTCGCGACCGCGGATGAACGACGACAGCGTCACGTGCGGGACGCGCGCGGCTTCTTTCTTGAAGAACGAGATGCGGCGGTACGGATCGTCGCCAAACGACTCGGATGGGACGCCGTAGTAGGACGCGAGCTCATGCATGAGAGCACGCTAATGTAGCACACATACAACACAATGCTCAAGGGTTAGTTTCACATATGGCGGTGAATAACCATGAGAGCAGAAAGAATGGCGTACCTCTTCGGGTGGCATGATGCGCAGACTGACGCTGTGGGTCTTGGCGTCGTTCACGATGCGCTCGAGGCGGCGCTCCACGACCGTCAGGTATCCCGCATTGTGCTTCCCCCACTCGACCAACTGCTCGGGGTAGTTTGGGGTCTTCATCTCCTCTTCGAACGCGGCAATGCCACCGTTCGCGTGCCCAGGACGAGCGAGTCCCAGTGCTTGAGCCATGCGCTGGTTGCGCACAACTTGGCCTCGAGGCGGGCCATTCGCTGGCGCAGGACCGGAAGAACGAGGTGGCGCGGCGGCGGCGGCACTTCGAGTCGCTGGACGCGCCACTGTCGGCGGGACCACTGGAGCCGGCGCTGGCGCAGAGGGCGTCGGGAGCGCTGGGAACGCGCTCTCAAGCTGCGAGCGCGGGTTCGCCACTTGCTCGACCGCGTCGTAGTTCCAGTACTCGGGGGCGTCATCGGCGTACGCAGGCTGCGCTCGTCCTCCAATCGGGTTCTCGCCACCGCGTGCGACTTGGAAATTGAAGAGCAGGCGATCGCGCACGCCGTGGATCGAGCTCATGTGCGCGTGGTACTCGATGTCATTCGGGAACACGACGTAGCGGTTCGAGAGACTATAGAATATACACCGAGACAAAGTACGTTAGTTGTATCGATTCACACAATGCCAACGAGGTCACACGAAAGCGAAAACGTACCAATTGGGCTCTTCACAGAGGTGGTGCTCTCGTCTGAAATGCGTCTCCAAGCTCGCACTGTTGCCATAAACACACACAGTCAGTCAGTAAATATTCCAGGCGCTTGGTGGAGACATGGAGACTAAGCGCAACCAGAATACATACTAGTTGCGGAAATATTCGTGCTCCACTTTGCAGATGTGGCACTTGAAGTGGTCGCGCTCCAGGTGCTCAAAGAGCTCGCCGTCGCCGTAAAAGCGCTTCTTGCAGAATTGGCACATCGGGTGGAAGTCCTTGCCGGATTGCTTCGGTCCAGTCGAGCGATTGCGGCCGACGTTGTGCGCCTTGATGCTCGCCTTCGTGAACACCTGCTGCTCCTGCACGAAGAAGTGCTGGTGCTTCAGGCACAACTCGCAAAACTCGGCGCCGTGGTCGCGTCGCAGATGGTCCTTGAGCTGGCTCAGCGTGTGCTTGGACTCCTTGCACTTCTTCACGCGGCACTTGAACTCGCGGAGCGCACGCATCGCTTCGTAGTGCGCGCGACACTCGTGGAAGATCATCTCCGACGGCTCGTCCAGGAACGAATCGTAGCCGAGCGCGTCCCCCCACAACTGGAAACTCTCGAATGTGCGCTCCTCTTTGCTCACGATCACGCGGTCCAGCACGGTCTTGCACATCGGACACGCCTTGTCGTTCAGGATCATGCGCATGCGCATAAAGCACTTGCTGCAGATGCCAGTGTGGTTGCACTCGCCGACCGCGTGGAACTTGATCGGGTCCGCGCACAGCAAGCACTGCTCGATCTCGTCGCTGTCGTCCTCGGCTGACGCGTTGTTAGCCGTGGACACCTCGCTGTCTTTCGGCTGCTGCTGTTGTTGCTGGGCTCTGGCACCACCTCCTGTAGATTTGGAGGGCTTTCGCGCAGGCTTCTTCTTCTGCGCGAACTGGTCCACCGCGATAGGCACGCCCATGCGCGCTGGGGCTGGAGAGAACGCCGGAGCGTCCGCAGAAAGCGAGTTCCGCGCGCCGTCGCTCTTCTTCGGGCGTCGCGATCGCGCTCTCTTCTGCTCTGAGGCCGCAGCATTCCCGTTACTCGAGCCGGAGCTGCTGGTGATGGCGGTAGTGGTGGTGGAAGGGGAACCCACGTGGCTGTTGCTTGCGCTACTGCCGTTGACCACACTCATCATCGTCGTCGCTCGCTCGCTCGCTCTCCACTCGCTGGGTAGCCGATCTGGTCGCTTGGTCGTTCAGTCGTTGACTATCGCTGGTGTCGGTCGTCGCGCCCTGTAGCTTTCTCTTCGCTGCGCGCACGCTTCTGAAGTCTGCTTGAGGTCTGCTTCCTGTCGCTTCGCCGATTCTATCCACTCTTTGGGAGTGAGCGAGTGAGTGAGCGAGTAGGTTGATGTGAGTGGAAATCCCCATGCGTCGACAAAAGTGACCAGCGTTCCACAATCCCTCACTAGAGTGACGATGTGCAAGCTCCGCGGAGAACACTCCGAGAAAAATCTCGATGGTGTCAATACCGGTAGTACCGGTATATTCGAATCAGTCCCTTCTGCTTTTGCTGTCTTCAATCAGTACATTTGAGGACTTTTCTATATCCTCAAATGTATGATTTAAGAAGGAAAAGCAGATGTGTACGGATTTTATAGATGCATGATTGATGGTCAGCTGACGCAATCAAAGGTCGCAATCATTTCTATTCGAGGGATGATTACGAGAAGCCTTCTATTCGAAAACGGGTTTAGCGCGCTCACAGTAATTCACAGCCTCGTAAAACCCGAACAGCGTTTAAGAGGCATTCCATCCACCTGTTGACTTCGACGTCATTCCCAAACTTGAGACGCACGCAAGACACTCACTTCCGAAGCCAGCGAGCCAGCCAGCGAGCGAGAAGCGCAACTGAAGCAAAACAGAAATAGTCTCGAGTCATGGCCGTGGAAGCGCTGAACGAACCGATCCGCCTGGAGGCCACCGTCGTGGAGGGCTTCGGCCGCGGCGGCAAGCAGCTGGGGTGCCCGACCGCGAACCTCTCGAGCAAGGACCTGGGCGACCAGTTGGAGGAGCTGCCCACGGGCATCTACTGCGGCTGGGCCACGGTCGACGGCAAGGGGCCGTTCAAGGCGGTCGCGAGCATCGGCTGGAACCCGTACTTCAAGAACAAGGTATGGGTGTGTGTGTGTGCTTTTTGCGTCATCAGCGTGTGTTGCGTATGCGCATGGCGTTAAGCGTTTGTGTATCGATTGTGCGGATTGCTGACGTTGCTGTGTATGTAATGTAATGCTCGTGTCTTGTGCGCGTCTCGCAGGAAAAGACCGTGGAGCCGCACTTGCTGCACAAGTTCGAGGAGGACTTTTACGGCTCGAAGCTCAAGTACGTGATCGTGGGGTACCTACGCCCCGAGAAGGATTTCGCATCGTTAGAAGCTCTTGTCGAGGCGATCCAGGACGACATCTCGCAGTCCGAGGCGTGGTTAGACACCCCTGAGGGCAAGGCGTGGACCCAAGACGCGTTGTTCCAGTAGGACAGATGCGAGGGCATCGGTCGATAAATAGCTTGTATGTATGAAAAAGAAAGCTCGCTGCGCTTCAATCTCCCTCTCTCTGTGCGCATTGATAGAGCGATAGAAGAATGCAATCAGATCGGATGTGGGCGGGAATCTCTATAGAGAATCAACTGAACGCGTTTATATAACAAGACACTTTTTACATTACGATCGGTTCGCCGCCTGCTTCGCTCGATCCAGCGGCGCGGCAAGCGCTCGCCTTACTCACTCTTTTCCTAATACGATACAGACGACGCCGAGGACCATGAGCAGGATGCTCGGGATCTTCTGGCGCAGGTTCTTCTCGCGAAACAGTACCCGTCCGAGGATGACGCTCCAGATGCAGCCGGACCGCTTGATGGCGATCACGTACGACACCTCGAGGCTCTGCGTGGCGACGAGGTTGATATAATACGAGACGACGCTCGTGACGCCCGCGAGGATGACGAACTTCCACGGGATCTGCATGGGCGTGCCCAGCGGACTGTACAGCTCGTCCCCACCCACGCGCAGCTTCTGCAGGATGTAGCTGCCCACGGCGACCACCACTTGGATCGCCGCGCCGTACACGAGCGGCGTCGAGTTCTGCACGCCGATCTTGTCAAACGCGTTCGAGATGCTCCAGAGGAACGCGACCAGGATCATGTACATCGAGCCCTTGCTCGCGTTCGACGCGTCCAGCGGGAAGTCGACCTTCGACGCGAGCGAGGCGTCCTTTGCCCCCTGCAGCCAGAACCCACCCAGCATCGCGATCGAGATGCCCAGCACGCCCGAGTACGTCGGCACTTCGCCCAGCACGAGGAACGCGACGATGATCAGGAACGCCGGCGTGAACGACAGGAACGGTATGGTCGCCGCGAGCGTCGAGATCTGGATGCTGCGGTTGTACAGGTAGCTCGCGACGATGTTGATGCTGCCGCTGATGCACACGGACGTCCAGAAAAGGTGGTTCAGCTGCGGGAGCTTACCGCCGGTCTCGATCATCGCCCAGAGGCAGAAGAGCGGCGCCTGGATGAGCCCGCGCGTCGCGACCACTGTGAACGGATCCATGAACCGGGTCAGGTACTTGCGCAGCGGGTCGCAGAGCGCGTTCACGACCGAGTTGATCACGGCGATCGATACGCCGCGCGTCATGATCATCTTGAATTCTTCTTCGTCAAAGTTTCCGCGGATGAAGCTCGCGAGAGGTATCCCAAGGGACGGGGTGATGAGGGAGAAGGGTACTGGACTGTGAGGCGCAGACCGGAAGAGTGCGCACCAGTGGGCGAAAGAGGATCTGAGAGGAAGCTCAGCTGGTGCCGTCACGCTGCGCGCTTCCGTCTGGTCTCTCGGCTCTCGGCTCTCGGCTCTTGGCTCTTGATCGGCCAGCCTTCGATCAGCAGCTTGCTTGCCCTCTTCCGTTTGTCGAGTCAGAACGACAAACAATCGCAAGTTTGTCATGCCAATCGCAAGTGTCACAATCGTCGTGTCACTCTTGCAATTGGCATGTCACTCTTGCAGTTTTTGAACCTCGCCAGATGTTCTTTTCAACCAATCAAAATCAACGAGCCGGGCCAGCTTCACCCGTCCAGCCTTTTGCGATCTTTCGACGAAGAGCTAAGAGAGATGAGATGAGATCCAAAGGGGTTTCCAGAGGACTTGTTGGGGTTGTGGCGGTGAAGCGGCGAGAGCGATGAGAGAGAAGAGGAGACGAGAAGACCACTTGTTGTCCACAGGTAAGACTGGGATTGAGGATGGAAAGCCCGAAGGCATAAAACCACCCTCTTGCTTATAGGCAAACCACAACAGGTGAACTAAACTAAAACCTCTGGCTGTGGAGCTCATTGAAGTTGCCAAGAGTCAGCACTTTCCAAGAGTCGCCTCCTTTGCTATAAGTGCGGAAGTACGCCACTCATTACGATAAGTGCGCACTCCGACTCATAAGAGCTCCACGATTGCGATTCCATGGATGTCAATGACGCGGAGCTGCTTCCACTGCGCATGGGGCGCTCAGACGTGAAGCGCCGGGTCATTCACGTCAGCCGAGAGCCGCTGGCGTTCGCCACGCTGCTCCAGAAGAGCGCGCGCTGTGCGGACGCACTCGTGCTCACGTCCACGTCCGACAGATACTTTCAGCATGTCAAGTAAGGTGTCCGCTCGCTTTCAAATTTGTTATGCGTGTTTGTATGGAGCCACGCACGCTATAAAAAATGGAAATGGCGCGATTGACTGAGCGCTATTTCCTGTGACGTATGTAGCGTTGGCGACTGTCCGATCGCAAATGTGTACTTCCAGATCCTTCGCAGCCAGCTGCGGAGCCATTCCGACGCAGGACTCTTTCTCACGATTCTCAGCACGAGGTGATGCACGACCTACTACGCGTGTCCTTGGAGCGAATGCATGAACTGATAGAATGTCGCATCGTGTGTGAACGTGCTCACTATCTGCAGCCTGCAGCTCGAAATCCAAGAGGGCGTGCTATCGGAGATTCCGCATCAAATAGTGCTGAGAGGTACGATTGCATACTACTTCGAAGTACAAACTCAGTACAGCAAGATTGTTTTCTGTCGTGATGGCACTGACACCTCGAGCGGATTGTTTGTTGATGAGCAGGTCTTCAATTAGCGCTGCAGTGGAGCTTAGAATACCTCGATGACGAAGACTGCCCAGTGCGGATCCCGATCGATTGGAGCGACCGAACTTCCGTTAACGCTATTGTCCGAGGCATCATCAGTGCAAAATCTGCTTCTGGGCTCAGCGGGAAAGATCTCCAGGAGACTGTGCTCCGCATGGTCGTCGAGGCGTTCGTCGCCATGTACGACCACATCGCGCAGAACCCGAGCGAGCCGATTCCCGCGCGCTTTCTCTACCAACCGGGTCTCAAGTCGATGTCCAAGTCGCAGCTCTGGAAGAACTCGGTTTTCCTCGACTTCCCGTGGCCGCAAGGATACCCTTCGAAGCCGATAGCAAACGCCAAACTGGCGCTTTTCAACATCACAACCGATCCTTCACGAGACGAGAACCCCAGTGGGGACACGACAACGGAGCACTCGAGCTCCAAAGACGTCTTCAGGTTGGAAGCTCTGCGCGACATTGGCGATACGCTGCATCGACTGGGCGTGACGGCGCTGATGTCGCAGAAGATCATCCCGCGGTACTTGCAAATGTACCTGGCTGGGAAGGGCGTGTTCGTGCTCGACCGACTATCGATCAACCACATCCGTATGCACCAATTTCTTGACTAGTATCTAATCTAGAATTGAAACCCCGTGTTTAACGTGTGATCGTATCACAACATGTCGTGTGTGTGTGCTGTGATTGTAGATGCTGTTCATCAACTCAGTGGCGCGGTCGTACTCGGAGACTGGCAAGTGGCGAATGTGGACCAGTCGTCGTTCGGATTCCTGTCGCTCATCACAACCCACGAGATCTGCGGGAAGAGGTACATTCGGCTGCAACAAGAGAGTACTACAGCACATGGCTCACGCGCAGACTTACCAGCAGCAGCATCAGGTCGATCTAGTCCAGTTTCAACGATTGTGCTCACAGCACCTGACAAGTACGCGTTTGAGGAGCTTTCGTACACCATGGAGACGGCTCTGAAGAGACTGGCGGCGCTAGCTGAGCGACCAGATGCAGTAGCCGGGGCGGGGTGCATGGAGATCCGTCTCGCGTCCCTCTTGCACGAGAAGGCCGAGCTGCTGCGTCTACCTCCGACGTCTGAGAAGAAGATGAAGGGGAAGAATGCGCACGACAGCCGCGACATCCGACAGCTCAGGCAAGTTGTGCAGGCATTTGCGGATTGTCTAATCAAAGTGGTGGCTTCCCTTGGTCACTGTACGACCAGCAACGAAGAAAGAGAGATCTTGGTCGAGAAGCTCCAGGTTGCAAACCTCCAGGAGAGCAAGCAAACCGAGTTGTTCGGATGGGATCCGTCAGAGCGACGAGCAGTACCAGTTGTCAGCTATTTGCAGTCGACGGACAGCAACAACAGCGAGCCCTTTGAGAAGCAGGTCCTCCGCGCTCATGTATTGGACTCGTACCCAGCGAAACGGGACGCTCTGGTCCTCGCAGTCGAGTGCGCGTGCTCCATTGTACGCATCGCATCGGTCGTGAAGGTGTCCTGAGCCAACAGCATCCTAATTGCCTAATCAAGACCATTCAAATTGTTCAACCACCCCTTTCTTTCTTTCTCCATACATAAACTGCGTTCTCTCAATTTTATTCAAACTCCTGGAGCGCATCGTATCCAGACAAGTCGCCGCACGTGAGGAACGGCACGAGCACTGGGTCGTGCGGCTCTCCCGCTTCGAGACCGTAGCGCGGGAGCAGGCACGACGTCATCACGGGCGTGTACCCCGTGGGCATCTTGAAGCCCTGGCAAACCACGAACGCTTCGTTACTCTGCGAGCGACTGCTCTTGGGCTTCGAGCACGACACGTTCGTGAAGAACACCTTGAGCTGCGTCGCCAGCAGATCGTACTGCTGGCACCGGAAGATCTTGGCCACGAACGAGCCACCTTCCTCCAGCACGTGGGTCGTGATGTTCAGCGCCGCCGCGAGCAGCTCCGCCTGCACGAACTCGTCGATGTCGTGGACGCCCGTGACGTCGGGAGCGCCATCGCTCACCACGACCTGCGCCTTCTTGCCCTTGAAGTACGAGATGATCTGCTCCGCGGTCTTCTTGGATGTGATGTCGCCCTGGATCAGCTCCACGCCTGGGATCGGCGCCATCTCCTGCAGGTCCACCGACACGATGCGCACGCCGTCGCTGGCGGCAGCGTCACCTTCCGCTTCCGCGATGGCGGCCGTCACGCTCGGGTCGTAGAGCTTCCTGCTCAGCACCTGGCTCCAGCTGCCCGGCGCAGCGCACAGGTCCACAGCGCGCTGCACGTCCTTGAGGATCTTGAACTGCTCGTCGAGCTGCAGGAGCTTGAACGCTGAGCGCGCGCGGAAGCCCACCTCTTTCGCGCGGCGGTAGTAAATGTCCTGTAAGTAAGAGAGTATGAAGAGAAACGACAAAGCACAAAGCACAAAGCACGCACTGTGAGCATACGATGCAGAGATGCAGTGGCATTCAGTGTGGCGACACTCAAGAGCATTCACGTCGCCACGTACGCGGTTCGCATCGGTCGACTTGGTCATCTTGGCTGCGCTCACGCGCCAATTCGCTCTCTCACCAACAATCAAAAGCAGTGCCAAAAACAAACTAAGGTGGTCCACATTTCAAACATGTGGACCACCTAACTTTTCACACGGCAACTAGAGCCTGACCTCTTGTCGAATGTTCACAAACGCAACGTGAGCATGCCAACTCGGAGCGAGTCTCTAGCAAAGGAGACGATCTCCAACGGAACCGGCAAGCTCTATCAAATCGGAATAGAGAGCAGGTCGTCAATACCACCTTCCATCCAAAGACCAGTTATGCTGTGTTCTTTGTTTTAACGAAGGATGCTTTGGTGTATGTATGCTACATGGAAGGCTGGGAGGGGGCTGGACTGGTGGATGGATGGATTGAGCAGGAGCTGACAGGTAGGTAGGACGAAGCCCTAGGCTTTCTCGTCTCCAAAGCGTTGCTGGGTTCTTCATTTTTTTTCGTTTCTGTGTCTTAAATTCTTGGTTCTCTCTCTCTCTCTCTCTCTCTCAAAGTTGCCTCTGGTTGCTGCAGCTGCTCCTGCTGTCTGGTAACTCAAATGCTTGAAGAAAGCGTCTAGTGGTTCGATGTCTTGCCTTGTTGCTACATTCAGCAAACACACACAAACAGCAAGAGCAACATAGTCAGCAAATGAATCATAGAAAATCGAAGATCAACCCCATAGGTAAGTAAATAGACGTACCTCTTCGTCAGAGCGCTTGCCGAGTGTAAACAGAAGCTCCTCCACGTCGTCCACATTGTTCAGATACAAGTGCGCGTGACTCGGCTTCTTGCCGACTGTGCACGTGAACAGGTGGTGCAGCGAGCCTTCGTTCGACGCTGGCGGGGTGTCCATGACGCCGCTGCCGCTCCGCACCAAAGCGCGACCGTGCACGCTCTCCTCCGACCGCTCGGCGTAGTAGTCGTAGATCGATTTGAACATGCTCTCGTCGGTCGTGTCGTCGCCAATGCAGAACAGAAAGTCCGGGTGGCCGCGGTTGATTCCGGCGTCTTGCGTCAGGATCTGTCGCGCAACAACGCCCTTGTTCAGCCCTTCCGGTACGATCTCCAGCAGCCCCTTCTTGCGGATGATGTTCACTGGGTGGTCGCGCAGCACGTCTTCCAAGTCGCTCTGCAGCGAGTTCGCCTGCAAGAGCCCCCACTCCGGGTCCGTCGAGCGGAAGTTCCACGCGATGCTCTGCTCCATGTACCGCAGCACGCTGCCGTTTGTTCGCGTGCAGTACACTTTCAGGATCGGGTCCACTGCTTCACGGACTGCGCGCCAATCAAATTTGAAGTTGTGGTGGTGCCAGTGTCGGTCATCAGCATTGCTACTTCCATCCTGCTCCTGCGCGCTGCCCGGGTCTTCCACGCGCGCGCGGATCGACTTTGCCCACGAGTAGAGCGCGCCGTTCTCGGCGGCGAGACCGAGACCGCGGATGTGGCCCACTGCCGAAGTCAGGTTCAGTTGACTCAGTCCGCTCACCACAAACACCGTGTTGCGTGGATCGCTGGTCAGCATCGTCAGCGCGTCGATCATGCGAGGAGACGGGAGCTTTCCCGTCACCGCAGTGAAATCTTTCTTCACGTACATCGACATGTTCTCGCGCGCAATGATCGTGCCGCCGTAGTCAAGTAAGAACACGCGGCGCTTGGACGACTTGTACGCTTCCAGGACTCGCTGGATGTTCAGGTGCTTGAAATCCGATCG
The DNA here is from genome assembly GCA_023334975.1 of Globisporangium sylvaticum. Lineage (NCBI taxonomy): Eukaryota > Oomycota > Peronosporomycetes > Pythiales > Pythiaceae > Globisporangium > Globisporangium sylvaticum. The sequence goes on from JAADVK010000223.1 coordinate 29,947, forward strand.
CTGGCCAATGCGAAGCACGTGCGAGCGGCCGATCTCTGTGTCCATGTACTCCATATCCGTGTACTCTTCATCTCCTTCTTCGTTCTCGGTCGCCTCTTGTAGTACAGAGAGTACCTGCTTCGTCCAGTTCGCCGCCGGTTGGTTCGTGATGTACGGCAAGTCACGCGCGCGACGACCCATGCGCTCCTCCTCGCTCATTGTCAGCGCGTGGTCGAGCGAGTTCACGACTTCTGTGATGTTCCACGGATTCACGCGCAGTGCGCCGTTCAAGACACAGCAGCACGCCGAGAACTCACTCAAGATGACCACGCCCGCGCGGTTTCCTGGCGCCACACCCTTCGCAAACACGTACTCGAGCGGCTTGAGGTTCAAACCCTCGCGAATCGAAGTGACCATCAGGATGTCGCACGCAAGCCACATGATGATGCGTTCGCGCAGAGAGAGTGCGGAGGTCGACTCTTCATAGTCAATCACGTTGGCGCCATGCTGCTCAGTGATTCGCTTCACAAGCTGGCGGATCTCGCCACTGCTGTATTCCTGGTCACCCTCACGCGAGTTGGTCAGATGGCATCGCTGGACGAGCACGAGGCGATCTTTCCACGAAGTGCATGTGCTGAAGAACTGCTCAAACGCGAGCAGCTTGAGCGGGATGCCACTCAGCCGCTGGCACACGTCGATACCGCCGATGAGGACCTTACCCGCATGCTTCTCTCGGAGTTTGCGCGCAGCTTCGTGGACTTCCGGGTCAGCGATCACCTCTCGGATCGCTCGGTTCTCGATACCGACGTGGCTGATCGTGATGACAACGTTGCGGCCGCGGTAGTCGACACCGAGGTTGCCGCCGCGACGAGACTGGTACGAGAGACCGAGGAACCGCTTGCACGCGTTCAGGAAATGCCGCGCGTGGTCGAACGAGTGGAAACCGACCACGTCAACGCCGAGCACGCCTTCCAGAAGCTGAGGGCCGTGCGAAAGCTCGCGGAAAATCTCCGACGTCGGGAACGGCACGTGCAAAAAGAACACCATCGACGGGCGCTTCGTGTCTTTCTCCTTGCAGAGTCGCGCGAGGTACGACGGGAAGAGCAACAGGTGGTAGTCGTGCACCCAGACCGTGTCGTTCTTGCCGCAGAGGTCGCCCACGCAGGTCGCGAGCAGCAGGTTCACTTGCTGGTACGCCTCCCACCACTTGCCGTTGTTGCGCTCCTCTTTCCACTGAATCACTTCGTTTCGATCCCACACCGAGGTATAAATATCGAGAATGTCCACGTTGTGGAACATCGGCCAGAGCTTGTTCTTGCAGTACCCTTGGTAGTGGTCCGCGGCGAGCTCGCGGTCAATAAATACAGGAATGCAGTCCATCTTCGAGAGCACGTCCGTGATTTCGCGCTTGTCGTCGTCCGAGAGGTCCTCCAGGTCGTCTCGCGCCTGGTGGGTCACGCAGCCCACCCAGCGCACGTGCATCGACTCGGCGATAGACCCCTCGCTTCGCGAAATCAGACTGTCGCGGTTCCACGCAGCAGACCACGACCCATCGATTGGCGACTTGGTGAGCTTCACGGGCAAGTGGTAGCACACGAGGAAGAGCGTCGCAGCAGGGTCGGGGCGGTAGTTCGCGGGCATGTACCGCTTGTAGCGCGACTGGATCTTGGCCTGGCGGAAATACTGCGACGCGGTTCTCGCGAGCGAGGGCGGACCACTAGTGCTGCTGGTGACATCGCCGAGGCTGCTCTCCGCAGACTCCATCTTCTCTTCTTTCGTCTCAAAGTCGCTGCGCGGAAGCTCCTTGCGGCGCTCGTACACGGCGGACCGCTCGTTCATGGCGCCTGTTTTCACGAGCTGCAAGTCGCTGTCGTACACGCCAAATTCCTCCACGACTGTCATCTCTCGCCCGTCCGGAACCATCACGCGCTCGCACTCAATGGGCTCCCACGAACTGAACACACCGCCGGCGAAGAGCGCAAACATGTACTGATGCGGCACACCGCGCGGCAGAATCATGGGCTTCACAGTCGTCCAGTACGGATACTCCTCCGGGGTTGTCACAAGTGTCGTCGACTCGTTCGGGTTGAAGTGGCCCATCACGAACGACGAGCCCGAGCAATGCAGCGACTCGCCAAAGCGGCTCTCGCACTTGACTCTCAGGTGCACGCGAGTGAAAGTACCGGAGTTGACGTCGCCGTCCAGCAGCCGAGAGGGCTTCCACGTCGGTGGGAGCGACGCCGACACATTGTCGCTGTCGTCTTCCGAGACCGCAGCCGCGCTTCCGAGACTGCTGTTGCTGTTGCTCCCACTCTCGCTGCTGCTCGAGAGCGCGGATCGCGGGGTCGTGAACGCTGCGGAGATCAGTGGTTGTTGTTGCTGCTGTTGCTGTTCTTTCGCGTCCGCCTTGTCGGAATCACTGTCGCCAGACTTGCCCTTCTTCTCCGGTGGAGTGAACGCCGCTGCAGGGTACGACGGCCGCTTGCCCTCGCTGCTGCTGCTGGGTGTCGCGACAGGCGACGCACTCTTGCTGCTGCTACTGCTGTCGTCGAGATCCTGTCGGTCGCTCATTTCTGTTTGTTGTTGTTTGCTGTTGTTGATTCTTTCTCTTTCTCCTTTGTTCTTCTCTTTGTGCTTTCGTTAGTACGTGAGAGCAAAGAGACGCCACACACGCACACCGGCACAACAGACAGCAGATCACCTAAGAGGAGAGTGCGTCTCGTATCCACTGGCAGTCAGTCCGCTCTCTCTCTCCTGATGGCGGCGTCTGCGCGTAGCTCTTCAGTCGGTCGATCTCCTGGGTCTTGAGCTTGCGCTTTGGTCTTCGCAGAGAGAAAAAAACAGCTCCTCTCTGTGTTGCTCTGGACGCTTGATGCTGGCACCTCTCCAAAGCGATAGTACACTCAGCCAAAATCACTTGCACACGATTATACCGTCAGATCCAGTGTATCAAGTGTACACCCTTTAAAAGCGATTTGGCTCTGAGCCAACGCGGGTTGAGTGCAATCACACATGTTTTGTGTCATATCCGCTGTTTGAATTGCACACTATTTGATCCTTGCGGGTCGGTTGAGGGTGTGGGTTTGAACTACAAACGGGTTTCCGTGACTCACGCTGCGTCATCATATACCGGTTTTACAAGCGAGACGATCATACCGGTATGCATACCGGTAAGATTCAGCATCAGTTTGTGTGGGCCACAGCGCTGTGCTGAGCTCGCACCCAGTCATTCCAGTTTGACTGGGTGAGCGGCGTTCTGTGAAAAGCAGCGAAGAGCGAAAGAGAGAGCCGCTCGCATCGCTTCGCCTCGGAGCCAACCACCACCGCAGTCTTTCTTTGTCTGCCACTACTGCCGCGTTCGCTCTCTGTCTCGCAACAAGCACGAGTCAGTCACACACTCGCCAACACTCGCCCGTCGCCACACCACACCACACTCACTCTCACACATACAGCAATGGCGTCCGAAGTCGCAGCACGTGGCCTGTCCAAGGAAGAAGAGAAGGCGGCCAAGAAGGCAGCCAAGCTCGCCAAGAAGCAAGCCAAGGAGCAGGCCGCCGCCGCCGACAGCAGCAGTGACGTGGAGGTGAAGAAGGAGAAGAAGGAGAAGAAGGAGAAGAAGGAAAAGAAGGAAAAGAAGGAGAAGAAGGAAAAGAAGAAGCGCTCGCGTGACGAAGAGGACGACGAGCCGGCGCTCGCCACCACCTCGGAAGAGAGCGAAGTTGAAGTGCTCCCGAAGAAGCAAAAGGGCAGCGATGGCGCCGCCGTGATCACCACGTCTGTGGGCGGCACCGAGAACCCTCCGCTCGACAACTTCCGCATCTCGCAGGCGACCCAAGAGAACCTCAAGAAGCGCGGCATCCACACGCTCTTCCCTATCCAGGCGATGACCTTCGACAAGATCTTCGACGGCAAGGACCTGATGGGCCGTGCGCGTACCGGTATGGGCAAGACGCTTGCGTTTGCTCTCCCAGTGATTGAGCTCCTGCTGAAGAACACGAAGCCACTCGCCCGCGGTCGCGCTCCACGTGTCGTGTGCATGGCGCCAACGCGCGAGCTCGCTCGCCAGGTGGCGTCCGAGTTCGAGCTGACTGGCCCGTCGCTCAGCACGGTGTGCATCTACGGTGGCGCCTCGTACAACTCGCAGAACGACGCGTTCCGCAAGGGCGTGGACATCCTCGTGGGCACCACGGGCCGCGTGATCGACCACATCGACCGCGGCAACCTGCGCCTGCACAACTGCGAGTTCCTGATCCTGGACGAAGCGGACACGATGCTCGAGATGGGTTTCCGCGAGGACGTGCAGAAGGTGTTTGCTGCGATGGAGAAGGTGAAGAACGACCAGCTGAAGCGCCAGATCCTGTTGTTCTCGGCTACGATCCCGTCGTGGGTCAAGGAGGTCGCGGACAAGTACATGCAGAAGGACCGCGAGTTCGTGAACCTCGTGAAGGACTCGGACGACCAGGCGTCCACGGACGTGCAGCACATCGCGATCCCGTGCCACTGGCAGGGCCGCCCGACGCTGCTGGCGAACCTGCTCGGCATCTACGCGAAGAAGACGTCGCGCACGATCATCTTTGCGGAGACGAAGAAGGACTGTAACGAGCTGGCTGTGCACCCGGAGATCAAGCAGGACGCGCAGGTGCTCCACGGTGACATCGCGCAGGACCAGCGCGAGACCACGATGAAGGCGTTCCGCGAGGGCAAGCTGCGCTTGCTGATCGCTACGGACGTTGCCGCCCGTGGTCTCGACATGAACGTCGACCTGGTGATCAACTCGGAGCCGCCTCGCAAGGCCTCGGGCAACGCCGACGTGGACACGTACGTGCACCGCTCGGGTCGTACCGGTCGTGCCGGCAAGAAGGGTATCTGTATCACGCTGTACACGCAGCGCCAGCAGGACGCGCTGTCGCACATTGAGCGCAAGATCGGCAACAAGTTCGTCATGCGCGGTCCTCCAGACCAGGATGACCTGATCAAGGTGTCGGCTGCCAAGGCGATCGAGGAGATCGAAGCCGTCGACCCATCGATGATCGCGCTGTTCGAGGAGAAGGCGGACGAGCTGCTGGAGCTGCTCGGGCCACAGAAGAGTCTCGCGGCCGCGCTCGCGTGCATCACGGGCCACACGAAGCCGCCGCGCCGCACGTCGCTCATGTCGGGCGTGCCGGACTACGCGACCGTGCTGTTCATGAGCTCGAACTTCATCCGTGCCAAGGGCTACGTCTGGAACGCGCTGAACCGCGACATCCCGGAGGAGTTCGCCAAGGACATCAAGCAGATGACGCTCACGGAGGACTCTATGGGTGCGTGCTTCGACCTGCCCGTGGCGGCGCTCGAGCAGCTGGAGGCCAAGATCGCGGAGCAGGGCACGACGTGTCCGTACTCGATCCCCAAGACCATGCCCAAGCTGCAGCAGCCAGCGTACATGTCGCGTCCGAGCGGCGGTCGTGGCTTTGGCGGTGGCCGTGGTGGAGGTGGCCGTGGCTTTGGTGGCGGCCGTGGCGGTGGTGGTCGTGGCCGAAGATTTTAAGTTTTACTGGCTTGCGACTTGATGCTTTAGACGATATATAACCTAGTAATTTTGAAACACTTTTTCTTCTTTGCGCCACAGTGCTTGATCATTTTCGGAGCTCACCCAGGTGGATTGAGCGAGCAATGCAGACGGATGGGTGCAATTACTATCACAGACTTAGGGTCCGATGCGGACGCCCTTCAAGGTGAGAAAAAAAATTCTGACCCTTGTAGGTTCTGCGCAGCTTGAACGCAGGGTCGATGGCGCCCCAGAACAGAGCGAAATCCCAGGAGAAAGAGACTGGCATACAAAAACAAGCCTTAGAAAACAAGTCTTTCATTCATTCACCATAAATTTGTTTGCTTACCGGCCTGCCAGTCGGTGGTGACGGAGATCGTTTCCTTGGTTTTCTTGGCTGCGTTCCAACTGAAGTTGAACGAGCCGTGCAACAATGTCTTGCCGTCCAACACGCAGTACTATTGTA
>JAADVK010000224.1:0-35789 GCA_023334975.1 Globisporangium sylvaticum
ACATTCATCGCGCTTTCCACGCCATTCAGGAGCAGAGCACCCACATACTCATCGCAGCCACAAGCCGGCTTCACACGCGACGAAGAGCAGTACGAGCAGCAGCAGCAGTAGTCACGTTTTGATGAACCGCGTCCAGCAGCAGATCGCGAGGCTTCAGGCAGATCGCAGACACAAAGACGCGTGGGTCTCGCAGAGAAGAGCGTCGTGAGCGGAGCACTGGTAATAATGTACCAGTCTGGTATCCATGAGATTGGTGACTTCACGTCCCTGTCCAAGTATCTATCTCTATCTATCTATCTTCTATAGAGTCCGATCATTTCCTCTATACAAGAGCCGTCTGTGTCTTGTAAAGAATCCAATATCCAGTCCCGTCTGCTTTTCTCTCTTAAATCAGTAGATTGGAGGATTTGACAAATCCTCAAATCTACTGATTTAGAAAGAAAAGCGGACGGGACTGATACTGAAAATACTGGTAAGATACAGGTATTTTTGTCGAAGCATTGAGGCCAGAACAGTGCTGACTGATACGCAGCATCCAAATACCTGTTTTTTAAAACTCTTCTAAATAGTCTTTGTATGCAAAGAAAATCATGTTGTCTGCAATGCGAGCCTTTATACGCATTATACAAGGATCATTTTCCCCCGTCTTTTGTGACTGACTGGCCAGTCTCACCCAATCTTGAAGCGTGTCAGAGGCGAATCACAACGCATCTCTCCGTCCTCATTCTCCATTCCCCATCAGGCCGCTCGCATTCTCTATTGCTCCATTAGATCATCATCTTTCTTGAAGGCGCCATGGAGGACGTGACGGTGTTCAAGCTCGTGTCGATCGTCGCGATCTGGCTCGTGGGGCTCGTGGGCGGACTCATCCCGGCGCTGCTGGCGTCCAAGAAGCGCCGCTCGCCCGGCGTGACCCATCTGCTCAGCGTGCTCAATGCGTTCTCGGGCGGCGTGTTCCTCGCCGGCGGCTTCTTCCACCTGCTGCACTCGGCGATCGAGAACCCGGCGCTGCGCAAGTGGTCGACGGTGGACGACGGCAAGTACGAGTTCCCGTACGCCGAGATGTTCTGCACGCTCGGCTTCCTCGGCTTGCTGCTGCTGGAGCAGGGAGCCCACGCGCAGATGAGTGGCAGTGGTGGTGGCAGCAACCAGAAGACCAAGAGTTCGAGCGGCTCCACGGCGGCGTACGTCCCAGCCAAGAACGACGACGGCGACGACCTGGAAGACGACCTGGACGCGGAGTTTGGCTCGCGCCACGGCGACACGAGCGACACGTACGTGGAGGACCTGGACGACGACGAGGAGCACGCGCTGCGGGGCTTTCCGAACGGCAAGAAGCGCTCGCAGCACAGCGGTCACCATCACCACCACCATGCGGGCCACTCCCACATGGTGCCAAGTGATTCGTCAGGCTCGTCCTCGCTCGCAGTGGCGATCGTGCTCTTCATCGCGCTGTCGTTCCACTCGGTGCTCGAGGGGCTGGGCATCGGCGCGCAGAGCAGCTCGGCCTGGGGCGTGTTCATGGCGATCGTGGTGCACAAGGGGCTCGCGGCGTTCGCGCTCGGCTCGGGGCTCGTGCAGAGCAGTCTCAAGACGGCGCACGTGATCCTCTACATGGTGCTCTTCTCGTTCATGAGCATCATCGGCATCATCATCGGCTGGATCATCGCCGCCGACTCGTCCGAGGACTCGGCCGCCGCGGGCATCTGCGTCGCGCTCGCCTCGGGCACGTTCATCTACGTGGCGGTCATGGAGGTGATCCCGCAGGAGTTCCCGCGCCACGGCGGCGGCGACAAAGCCTCCCACACGACGCAAAAGTCGCTCGCACTCTGCGTCGGCTACGCGGTCTTTGGATTGCTCGCCAAGTGGTCCTGAGCATGCATTTGTGATGAACACGAATATGCTTTTGGTGTGCTGTTAATTTTTTTTCATACAAGAACTCATTTCGAAATCAGGAATCAGGAATCACAGTGTTGCTTTGTTTTGTTTTTCTGGTGATAACCATTTTGCAAACGTAGTTGTTACCATTGTCTGTTTGGTTCGTTCTGTACACTCGATAGTCGCTACAAGACGCTTCTTCTTCTTCTTCTTCTCACTTCGCTCACCACATCCAACGATTATTCTCTTCTCTCGTGATCTCGATCTCTGGATCTCTCTTCACAGCTCAGTCAGCTTATGCGTCAATGCGCAGCTGGTGCACGGCCTCTTCTAAAGACGCAGCAGGGTCCACAGCGGCACCTTCGTCGTCGTCGCCATTGCCGTTCCCATTGCCGTGGTGTTCAAGCCCCTGGTGGTACTCGAGACCGAGGTCGCTGTCGTGGCCGCCGCCCATGTAGTCGCCGCGCTGGTGGATGCGCTTGTGCTGCACCTTCAGGCGCTTCGAGCCGATCTGGAACCCGTTCATGCTCGCGATCGCGGCGTCCGCAGCCTCTGCGCTGTCGTAGCTCACAAAGCCAAAGCCCTTGCTCTCGCCCGTGATCTTGTCCATGTACACCTTGGCGCTGATCACCGAGCCGAACGGCGCGAACGCAGTCGCGAGGTCGGCGTCCGTCAGGTCGTGCGGCAGGTGGTAGATGAACAGATTCGCGCCAGCGGGACCTTCAAGCTGACTGGTTGCACGCGAAGCTTTCGCAACAGCGTCGACGCCAGCGCCACCCAACGCCGCAGCAGTGGCAGCAGCGCTAGGCGATCCAAGAGCCGCACCACCTGGCGACACACCTGCTGGACCAGGGGATCCAGCCATACCCTGACCGTCAAAGCCAGCGTTCGGGAGTCCGTTGAACGCGTACGCGTTGTTGGCGAAAGCGTACGGGTTGTAGTACATGAACGAGTTCGTTGGACTGCCAATACCGCCAGCACCTGGTCCAGCAGCGGACACGGCGGCAGCCGCAGCCGCAGCGGCGTTGAGACCGGCAGCCTGCGCGCCGAAAGCCTGCATCTGCTGCATGTATTGCTGCTGCAATTGCTGCAACTGCGGGAACGGCAAACCAGCGGCCGGTGGCATCTGCCAGTACGCTGTCGCGGCGGCAGCAGCCATGTTGCGAGCACGCTGCAGACGCTGGCGACGACTGTCGGCAAACTTGACGACCAGCGGCGACGTGCCGCGGTCCATAGTCACATTGCCGTTCACTTCTTCAATCGCCGAGAGCGCCGAATTGCGGTCCTTGAACTTGAGGAACGCGCAGCCCTTGCTCTGGCCCGTCGCCGGGTGGCGCAGGATGTACACTTCTTCAATCGCGCCAAAGAGCTCAAACACTTCGCGGATCGCGGCTTCGTCCGCGGTCTTCGGGATCATGCCAATGAACAACTTGTGCTCTTGCGACGCTGTTTCAATAATCAAACATCGACGTCAACAAAGCTCGTTAGTGATAAGATACGAAGCATCACAGAGCAACGACACACTCAATAATACAGTACTATGGCAACGTACCTCCAGCTTGGCCTTCCGCAGGACGCACTTGGAGCGGGTTGATCGACTGCGGGAGCGTTACCTTGTTGTGCAACTCGGCGATCGCCTGCTCCGCGGCTTCGCGCGTGAAGAACGACGCGAACGCGCAGCCGCGGTGCGCGCCAGTGAGCTTGTCGCGGATGATCACGAGATCTTCAACGGGTCCGAAGGCTTCGAGCACGGGGCGCAGGTCGTCTTCCTCCATCGTGCGCGGCACTTGGCCCACGAAGAGCTTCACGGGTCCGCTGCTGGCGGCGCCGCCGTTGTCAAACTCGTTGCCGTACTGCGCGCCATGGTACTGCTCGTCATACTGCTGCTGCTGCTGCTGCTGCTGATGGTGCTGCTGCTGCTGCGCGTAGTCGGCGCTGCCATTCGGCTGCTGCTGCTGGTGGTGGTATTGCTGCTGTTGGTGGTCCATATTAACAAAGAGTCACGCTTACGATCGACGGACGGACGGACGGACGGAACGGCTGACTGACTGACTGACTGACTGACGGAACACTACGCACAGGCACGACACACGCAGAGGAAGAGGGACGGGGCGGGCGAGGGGGGCGACAGCAGGAGCAAGGCGAAAAAGATTCTCTCTCTCTCTCTCTCTCTCTCTCTCTGGCGACGGCTTGAAGGGGAAGAGGGAGGCTCGCTCACGTAGTGCTCACGGGCGGTTATGGAATTGCTGCTGCTGCTGGCTGTGGTGCTGCTGCTTTTGGCTTTGGGTCGTTTCTTTCGAAATGAAGTTGGGTGGTTATGTGTTTTTGCGACAAAGGGGGCGAGTGCTATCAAGATGTGCAACAATCGTACCGTTCCAGATACCGGTACTACTGCGAAACGGTTTTGACTACCGGTACATATCGATACTTACCGGTAGTTTTACATTTTTAAAAACTGACAAGTGAAACAACCACAAGATCACAGGATTGTGAACTTCAACCAAGTCAGGCAGCAATGCGAAACCGAACACAGGATTATCTTTGGCTTTTCGCTCGCTCTTGCTTGTATTGGTATTGTAGATTTCATAGACGGGCTTTGTGAACGGGGGGCGATTATGATCTCCACTAATTCCTCTCGGGCTTGATGCATCTGAGGACGAGACTCGCTCTCTAAAACACAGTGCCGTCGCTCTTGATCGAGATTGGAGGGCCACCGTCGGCGCGCTTCTCCTTCGCAATGACGCGACCTGCTTTCCAGCTGCCACCTTCGAGCATCTGCATGAAAGAGCAAGTGATAGAAATCGTGAGAACAAAGTTCTGCAAACACCGCTCATTGGAATCAACAGTCTGCTGCGCACACACATACATACCTTGACGAGGGGGAACACTTCGGCGGTGAAGCTGAGTCGCTCGAGAATGATCTTGTGGATCTCATCCAAGAGCGCGACTGTGAGTGCACGCCACTCGATAATCACCTCCGAGCTTGGATCAAACTCGTCAGTCAGGATCTTGCTGTCCTTTGGAACCAGGACACCGAAGTCAACCAAGAGACCGCCGTTGCGGTATTCAGGAAGACCTGTATTCAGCAATTGCAGCACGAGAAGAAGTGTTACAATTCCGATTCCTTTTGCCAGAAAGAAACTGGTGAGACGTACCAGTCATCAATCCGAGATCCGTGATCTTGAACCCGTATTCCTGCACCAAGTAGGAAACGCACATGTCGATGGTCAGTAGCTGCAAGAGAAAACATGAATCGTCCGATCATGTGCTACGTACTTGAAGAGGCTCCATCAGCGAGTATGTGAGCCACTGAGAGAGCTTGTGGAAGCACACAAACTTCGCTGCCTTCTCGCTCTCAGGCAAGTACCTGGAATGGATGGAGGTGATGACGTGAGTATTTATTTTACAACGGGAATGCCAAAGAAAGGAGCACAATAGAAGCCACTTACGAAAGTTCCCAGACGTCTCCCATGTTCTGGCCCCCAACGCGAGTGCGGCTCTCTGGCCAGATGTCTTGCAGACCGTAGACCACAACGCGCCACAATTCAGTGATCGACACCTCGTTCTGCTCGTTCTTGTGCTTGTTCAAGTAGTCCACAAGGTTGCCTGTTCGACCCACATATCACAAGAAGAATGTTAAAACTGGAGCCACAGCTGGATGAAAGCTGATCTCACATCATACCTGGTCGGTTCGCCGTGCCGTCCGGTCCAGCGAAAAACTCTGGGTGAGCCTTCAGGCTAACTCCGAGGCGCTAAAGATGGTGCACAATATTGCGTAAGCTAACTGCAGTATGGGTATAAGCACAGGTAATACCCCAGGTTGACGCACCTTCAGCAAATCCGTTCGACCAGCGCAGCCAACGAGCGGGTTTGCTTCATCCTATCATAGCAAACAGTACGGCATTATGCTTAGACCGAAAGAAATGACAGATCAAGATGATATGCACGAATTATATCGTACCACTTGGAAGGCTTTCGAGATCGCATCGCTTGGCAAGCTGGCAAGAGCATTCGCATCCGAGCAGTGAGGGTTGAGCAGATCTGAGCTGAACGCGCCTTGCAAGAACATGTGCAAGCTCGCGATGCCGAGACCTTCACTGCGACTGTAGTAGTCCTCCGTTCCAGGCTCCTTGAACTTCCACGTAGGTCCGGCGCCAGCGTCAAGCAAGACGCTCACCAGCGCCAAATCGATCAATCGGCGAGCCTTTTCCAGCGCATCACAGTCCCAATCAGCACTCATCTATTCAAGAGGAAGATACAGAACACATCGTTAGAATGACATCGTCCTTCATTAACTCCAATCACAAGCACACACAAATATGCTCACCTTTGCAACGCGCTGCGGGTTGCCCGTTTCAAAGTGGCGCCATCTATTTGAACAGCACCAGCGAATACGCACACAACGATGAGTCGCGCATTTGGTTACATCTTTCAGCCAGAACTTCAACACTACATCCGTACGTACCTGGAGTGGAATGGCACCGACGCGATGTCGTCCGGGTACGACTGGCGGATCACCTGGATCACGTAGTCCGCGGCGTCCGGGATCTTGTCAAAGTCCACGCGGAAGCTCGGCAGCGTGTCGTCCTTTGCGAGCGCGAGCACGCGCTGGCAGCCCTCGCGCACCGACACGAGCGAGCGCAAATACTCAACGCGGTCGCTCTCACTCGCCATATTGACTGTTGTTCTTCTGGGTCTTGTTCTTCTTGGGCTGGTTGGCGCTCGCTTGTGAATGCGGACGCGTTTTCGCAAATGACGCTCGTTGCTCTGCTTGCGCACGCGTCCGTCGGTCTGGTGCCACTTGCTTGCCCAAGTGAATGATCGCGCCGAATGACTGCTCATCTCGCTTTTGAGGCTGAATGCGTGTTTTGCGATCTCTTCAATCGCATAACGGAGGAGATTGATAAATATCCATAAATGGGAGTTTTATGCGTTTGACAAATCCATTTTCCGATTGTTAAACGCAGTAGTTATGTCATGTTTGCATGCAACTACAAAGGATCATGTCAATTCAAAGCATCCAAGCTGCATGCGCATCTGCATGCTTCGATTCACATTCACAGCGTCGCCGCTAATGACCACCACTCCGTCACTTCAAGCTGCAACATCCTCCAATTCCGCATCTTGATCAAAGTAAGGGTTGCAGACCTCGCCATGATTATCTTCCTCAAGTGAACCAGATTTTCTCAGATACCTGCACCTTTCGACAAGGTAAATCAATGGAGATGGTAGTTTCAAGAAAACGCTCACTATTAACTTTACTGGAAAAGAAGCGTACGAGCTTGGCTTCACCTTCAACAACTTCACATTTTCGTTGAAACCTAAAAACAACAAACAAATATCGTCGCGATCTCACTCATGATGCTCCGCTCACGACGCTCTTCTCTGCGAGACCCACGCGTCTTTCTGTCTGCGATCTGCCTGAAGCCTCGCGATCTGCTGCTGGACGCGGTTCATCAAAACGCGACTACTACTGCTGCTGCTCGTACTGCTCTTCGTCGCGTGTGAAGCCGGCTTGTGGCTGCGATGAGTATGTGGGTGCTCTGCTCCTGAATGGCGTGGAAAGCGCGATGAATGTGACTCAGACGGTTGCTGTCGTGAAGCGCGGCGTTTACCAGGTGATAGCTCTCTGTTGCTGCTGCGGTGCATCTTTGGTTTCTCACGTGCTGCCGCTGGGTTCTTCTTCATGACAGAGTCTAGATCATGTGAGGTGGGGGATTTGCGTCTGAAGAGCTTGTGATGTGCTGAATGCAGTGAAGGCGGCGTCTCTGAAGGTTTGGAACGAGGCTGAGCGATTCGCATTGAGCCCGTTGGAGACGAAGACGCCGAGTCGTGGAAGCGCCTGAAGAGCGTTTCGATCGATGGAGTGTCGTCTTCCGGCTCGTCCTGAGAGGCGAACTGCACTCGTTTGGACAATATGTGGTCGTGTGCAGCATCGTCATCGCTGCTGGTATCAGAGTCGACCTGACGATGCGTACTGAAATCTCCTTGGTGTTGGTGTCGATATCGATGAGACGACTGGGACCGTGGAGAACGCTGCTGGTGGTGCTCGGCATGCTGAACATCTTCGGCTTCGTCAGACTCCAATTGGTTGCCACCTCTGTCCATGACCTGCTTGAGGGAATCGAATCTCGCGAGCGCCTGGTGCGAGCCAAAGCAGCTCGGCGTCGCCGCTGATGCCCCTTCAATGTAGTGCAGCGTGTCGGTTCGAACGCCCAGTGACGAGATCAAGCGGTCCACGGTGCGTCCGTTGGAGAGCTCCTCCTCTCGCAGCAGTCGGTCTTCGTCCACCCAGGAGCTCAGCTGGTCGAGGGACGTGAGTCCCATCACTCGCTTGCGCGCGTTCTCTGCGTCTTCACGCTCCTGCTGTTTACGCGCGATCTCACGCTCCTCCTCCAGTTGCTTCTTCTGTTTCGCAGCATCCTCTCGGTCTTTCTCTGCTTTGGCTTCCGCGGCTTCCTTGTCGTCGATGCCGAGAACGTGCCGGAGCTTCAAGATGGTCAGATGGAGGTTCGCGACCACCTGTCGCTGGAGGATGTCATGAAAAGAAGGATCGGTCTCGTTGTTTCCGTCTTCATCAGCAGTCTCTGCGTTGTTGTCATGATCTTCATCACTGTGCTCAGGTACTCCTTTGGACTCGAATGCGGTACGTTCCCAGCCAAACATTCGCACTGGATGGTGAGAGTCATTTGGTTGCTGAAGACGGTGCTCAATCTCCTGGATGCGGTGCGTCGTGTGCTGTCGGCGCTTCGCCAGCTCACTCTGCAGTACACTGTCGCTCTGTGGCTCGTCTACTTTCTCTTTCGGTGGTGCTCTGCCTGCAAGGATGTGGATAGTGCGACTCGCCTGGGTTTCTGCGCACTCCAGACGATACAGTGCAGCGTCAACGTCAGCAGAGGACGCCGGTAGCTTGCCTCTCATCGGGAGCAGACTCAGGATCTCCATCTCGCGCTGCTTCTCGGCTCGCTCAGCCGCCTGCTTCTTCGCTTCCGCGTCTTTCTTCGCGGCGTCATCGGCAGCTTTCTCAGCCTTCAGCTCTGCGTTTCGCTGCTGCGTCATCGTTCTGAACGTCAGATCCAGCGTCTCGACGATCGCTTGCGTGGCGAGCGGCAGCGTGGCGTTCTGCATATTTGCTACAAGTCCGCCGGGTGGGTTTGATTTTTCACCTGTAGCATCATCATCATCTTCTCTATCCAGCTCCTTGCGTCTCTTCTCAAAAGGCTGCAGCGCCAGCAAGAGCGCTTCGTCGATCGCGTTGGAGACGTGGCGGATGTTGGCGGTCGTCTCGGCGCTGATCTCCTTGGCTTCTACCGGTGAGTCGGAGTGGGGTTCCGCTTGTTGCTTTCTCTTGTTCTTCTCGGCGGCCTCCGTCTCTTTTTGCTTACGAGCAGATACTCGCAGCTTTAGGATCTCCTCGCCAAAGAGTCTTCTTCCTCATCGTTTTCATCAGGCGGCGGCGGTGGTGGTGGAGGGTCTTCGTCATTCTTGTTTCGTCTTCGTTGAGTCGGCATCTGGAGTTTGAAAGATGACGGGAAGGCTGGTCGTGAGGATGGAGATGTCGGTGGATCACTGGGTTTGCCTCTATTGTCATGACGATCTGACTTGTCTTTTCGGAATCTCGTGCTCTGCTGCAACGCTGCAGTCATCTCGTCGCTCGTTGATGAGCGGTGCTTTGGCTCCTTTCGAGTTGCTGTTCTGTCGCGTGTTTCCTCACGTCCAGAGGAGATCAGGCGATGCAGTTCATCGATGTCGCTGCCAATCAGGTTGTCGATCGAATCGTCTCCGAGCGTGTCGGGCGGCTCGATATCTTCCGAGATGAATGACGACAAGGAAGAAGGCGTTGGTGATGAAGATGCTGGCAAATTGTCTTTCGTCTTTGCTGCAGGTCTTGCTGCTCGCTGGAGACTCGCCTTTGTGGAGAAAGTGTCGGTTTGTTCGTTCTCTTCTGCACAGGGTCGCGCTTTGAGGCGATCGATGTCAACAGTGAAGGCTTTGGTTTCGGGATCTCAAGAAGCCTCGACCTCGGGATCTGGATCAGCGACGGCTTGGGTTTCGGCATCTGCGCGAGCTTTGGCATCGGCCTGACCGCTTCTTCGTCCTCTCGGTCGCTCTCGTCCGACGTAGTAGTAGTAGTAGTAGTAGTACGTATGCGAACGAATCCTCTTGGCTTTGGCTTTGCGATGACAGGTTTGGCAACCGATTCGCTGGCTTGGAAGCTGCGTTTGGCGCCATCCGTGACCTTGAGTTTGGAAGATCGCGGTGGTGATGGATTGCGCAGTGACTGGGAAGGCGGCGTCGAAGAAGACAGCGAAGTGTCAGAGAAATCGTCCGCACTACGGACTGATGCGTCTCTGGCTGTGTTGGGCTTATGGGAACTCGCTCTAAAGTTGAGGATCATCGTGTCGAGCGAGGCGCTTTCTTCACCATCCGAGATCGAGATGTCAACCTCGTCCTCCAGGTCTGCAGAGAGAGCGCTCTCGTACCCGATCTCATCGTCAAGAGTGTTGGGATCGAACGACAGCTCCAGCACCATCACACGCGCTTCCACAGACAGAGCACCTTTGAAGGCAACGAATGCTGTGGCTTTTGGAGATAGATGCTATAAACTTGCTGCAAGCGGTCGCTCGTTTCAGAAACTCGCGTCTATTTTCCCACAGGCTGACCGCAAAAGCGAAACCACCCTCGCTCACTCTGGAAGGTGCGCCGAGGTGTTCTTCGCAGACTCAACCGGGTGCTTCCACAGAAAAGAACATTCTCAGTTGGTGAGTCAGTCGGCGAAGGATATAAGGGAAATCTGGCGGCGATCTCACAGAACTGCAAGGAACGTCATGCTCTCAAGTCGGACGAAGAGTGACCAGCTGCGTGGCTTTGGCGGTAGGACATAATAGGAGCCGACAGCAACGCGAAGCGGCATCCTCCGTCGGTGGATGATTCTGGCCAAAGTAGGTTCTCGAGCACTGCTTGAAACCTCCAGTTTGCGCGTGTGAATGGATGACAACAACAACAAATTTCTGAAGAGAGAAGCGCCGAGTGTCAATCGAGAGCAATTGAATTTCGATTTGAGTTCCCCAGTTGCAACCAAGTGGAGGTGGTGGTGGTTGGGGACCAGATTAACAGAAAGCGAACCGTTTGATAGCCAACGCATTATCAACATGAGGTTCACTCGTGTTCTGTTGGCATCAACCACAACCAATTGAATTTAAGAAAATACCAATGACACAGTCAATCAACAGACTAGCAGTCCACCTAGAAAGCAGCTGTGTCATTGTGTTCGGTACTCGCTCACTTGAGTTTCT
The DNA here is from genome assembly GCA_023334975.1 of Globisporangium sylvaticum. NCBI lineage: Eukaryota > Oomycota > Peronosporomycetes > Pythiales > Pythiaceae > Globisporangium > Globisporangium sylvaticum. The sequence continues at coordinate 11,175 of JAADVK010000224.1, forward strand.
CAGCACTCGAGGGAGATGACCAAGCGCGTTTGGACAGGAAGCACGCGAACCGTTCTAGCGCTCAAAGGATCGTCAGTCATCACGCTGCCACTTCGTGTTTACAGTTCATTACTGCCTCAACCGCAGCCACACAAATTAACACGTGAGCAAACTCAAGAAGTATGCGGTAGAGTCAGCACAGCACACAGCGGCTCTTGTAGCTGGCCAACTCCCTCCCTCTCCACGAATGTTCTTCTTCCCTCTTCTTCGTCTGCTGACTCTGATTGGCATTGGCAGGAGGGTCGTTTCGACCACTCCGACATTCTCCCTCCTGAGTTTCTTTCGATTTCTTTTCTCCTTTTAACGAGGAGGAAGAGGTCGGGCGGGCTGTTGCACGGACGGATGGATGGACGGATGGATGGAGAGCGGCGGCCACCCGACTGCTCTTCGGAGGTGTTAGTGCGACCAGCTGACTGCTAAGCCGGAAGAGCAGACTCATTCCTGAATTAGCGATCTTCAAGCAACCACAAGCAAAGTCAAGCATTTCAGTTTGGTTGATGCATATAACCAGCCATGCCTACAACAGAAGAGCCGCGCGTCATCAGGGCAGCCCAGTTTGGCGACATTGTCCTCAGTCGCTCTGAGGCCTCGCTCGATGACGAGAGCAATGCAGCCAAGTTCGTCGCCCTCAAGCGGGTCTCGATTTCACGCATGGAGGCGCTTCGAGATACTGGGCACACGCGCGAAGACCCGTTCCAAGAGCTCCAGGCGGCCGCCAAGATCTCCGCAGCGGGCAACCACGACCACGTCGTCAAGTACCTCGACTCGTACGTGGAGAGCGACCGCTTGTGCCTCGTCATGGAGTTTTGCGACGAAGGCGATCTGCTGAGCCGCTTTGAGAGTCGTCTGGAGCGAGGTGGTTCCTCAGCGTTGAGTGAGCGAGAGGCGCTGGATATCGTTTCCCAGGCCGCTCAAGCGCTGAGTTTCCTGCACCACACTGTGGGCGTAGCGCACCGCGACGTGAGTCTCGAGAACGTGTTTGTGCACAACGGCGCGTGCAAACTGGGCGACTTTGGGCTGAGCGTCTCTGCGAGCGAGCGACCTAGCGACTCGGTCGGCAAGCTGGCGTACATGGCGCCGGAGGTGGTCGCAGGACTGAGGTACGACCCGTGTTGTGCTGACGTCTGGTCGCTGGGGATCCTGCTGTTCATCCTGCTGACTGGCTCGCCGCTGGTGGAGGTGGCGTCCGTGGAGAACGCTCCGTTTCGCGCGTTCTGCCGTCTGGGAGTGCGCCAAGTGCTGGACAAGTGGGGGATGCTCGGTCGCGTCGAGAGACCCGAGACCTTGGATCTGTGCGACGCGATGCTGCAAGTGGAGCCGGCGAAGCGCATCAGCATTCAAGGGGTTCTGAACCACCCTGCGTTATCGATTCGAAGAGCTCAGTAGGCATACTCTCAGTGCACGATACATCGCAGTAGACGAATTCAAATCACAGTCCACTGAGTGATGACTTGTTGAGATTCTGAAAGTGTATCTTCCTATCGTATGCTGTCTGGATAAGCAGCAGAGCACATCGTTCGGTTTGAAGGTGGGGGTGTCTCCAGCGTTGTTCAAGGCAATACCACCCGGAACCCAGGTACAAAGGAGAGATTACGTCACGCGACGGTCGTTGCGATTATCGTCTGTGGTATTCGTTCTAGATCTTGAATCGTTTGACACAGTCGAACGCCATTCCAAGATCTAGATCTTCATCTTCTTCTCGCGATCTTTCTTCTTCAGATTTTGGGAGCGGTTCCGAGACTTCTGGACTTCTGAAGCTTTGCCGTTATGTAGTGGCTGGTAGGGATTGCGAGCAGGCACGGGGCTACCCGAGGCGGTTTGACAGCTTCAGTCCGGTGCGTTGCAGGCACATAATGAGAGTGCATTATTGGTACTACTAGTCCACAGAGCCCTCAGGGAAACGATTGCTCTTTTTGGCTGGGATTACCATCTTCGCGAGCAAGGAACGGATAGCACACACCCAGAGGCTCGCGTATTTACTTAGGCTACTGTCATTTTTGTCAGCTTGAATGATTGAATTGCTGCCCACCGCCAAGGAGCGCCGCAAACTCCGCCCAAAGATTCGCATCTTTTCTCCGAAATCGGATTGCTGCTCATCTCACACACTGATTTTAACATACAGGTACTATGCATTTGGGTTTGATAACGCTATCCATCCACACAACACACATCATTTGCAGAGGATGATATGAATCCATCTTGAAGAGTTTCAAAACTCACCCTTTATAACAAGTCAAATGCATGATTTCACAATGTAAAAGAGGCAACTATTGCTTCCAATTACAAGTTAATCTGATTATACAAGTTTTGCTTTAATAAACAGGGTACACATATAATCACATTTTGACACCCATCAGATTCCGGTTCACCACCGAGCACTTGATTTACATACGTTTTGCATTTGATTTGCTCTACATTCAAAAGTGTACCAAGCGCTTGCTCTTGGTCGTTCTCGTAAACACTAAGACTCTTTCTCACATTCACAATAAACCGGACTGTCCTTAGAACTGGCAGTTGAACCATTTGATCGGCTTGCGGTCGTCGCCCCAGAAGCCGTCGCCGTTGCGCATCGCGCCGTCCGCGTGGTTGAGACTCGCCCGGTAGAACTTGTCCTTGCGCCAGGATTTGCCGAACCTCGAGGCCTCGATGTCCCCTCGGCAGCTGTCGAACTCCACGAGTCCGTCGTTCTCCTTCGACGTGTGGCCGGACACCAGCGAGAGCAGCACGTACCCAGCAGACTTGACCGTAGTGATGCCCGCCGGGTTCACGCCGCACAGCCCAGACGTAACGTACTTCTTGTACACCGAGAGCGCACGTTTGTAGAAATCGTCGAGCTCCTTGGACGTGATCTCGCTGTTGACGTACGTGAGCGATCGGGTCGAGGCTCCAACAGGACAGATGTTGAACTCCGATAGCACGTCGACGATGGTCTTGTCGATGATGTTGCCGTCCGTCTTGCACTCGCTGATCGCCTTGTTCGAGCTCTTGCTGCCGATGATGGGTCCCTGCAGCGCGATCCACTTGGAGCCTGGGCCGATCGCGCACAAGTTGCGCATCACCGCAGACGCGATGATCAAGTTGCCCATCGAGTGCCCGATCAGCGCGATGTTCTGCATCGCCATCCTGTTGCTCGCGGAACTCCCCGAGAGCGCCACCGCGGCGTCGCACATCTGCTTTGGCAGCTTCTCGGCGTGCCACGGGTTGTTCACCGTGTCCATGCGCATGAACTTGATGGACGAGCAGCACTTGGCCTTGGACCTGATCTCGCCCCAGTACTTCGGGTAGTCGTCCTCCACGCCCTCGACGCCGGACTTGCCCAGGCCGTGGACGAAGAGACACGCCTTCTTGCCTCCCTGGCACGAGCAGTCCGAGCTGTCGAAGAGGCCGAGGCGGCGCGTCTGCGTGGCGACGGCGACCACGTCCTGTGCGCGTCGGGTGGCGGCAGCCACAACGGAGCCGACCGTGTCTTTGATAGATGCCGATACCGACAATAGCGATGTGCTGCTGTCCGTACTGCTGCTGCTGCTGCTGCTGCTATCGTCGTCTGTTGACTCGTCGTACTCGTCGATGCGCTCGCACTTGGTCAGGTCCACGCTCGACGGCGGCAGCAGCGAGTTTCGGGACGGGAACCCGTCGCTGGTGTTCTTCAGGAACTGGATGCTGGCCGCCATGCTCTCGCTGTGGATCGTGTCAAAGCCAAAGCTCATAGTAGTAGCTGATGATGAAGGTGTAGTCTTGTCGCCACCGCTCTTTTGATCCTTGTTCTTGTAGCAGTACACGAACGGCTCGCCGGCGAACACGAACTCCACCAGCTTGCCGTCGCGGCAGTCCACGTCCAAGTTCGCCACGTCGTCGATCACGCGCGCGTTCGCCAGCGCCGCGCTGAACTCGTGCATCGGAGGCAGGTTGCGCGGGTGCAGGCAGGCGTGGCGCACCAACGTCCCCGTCGCGTGGTCCTCTACGGTCACGTAGCCGCGGCCGTCCAGCAGCGTGAAGTTGTACTGGCGGTCGAGGAACTCGTACGAGATGCGACCGTCGAACTCCAGCTTGTCGCTTGCAGTGGTTGTAGATGCTGATGTTGCAGATCCGTCTTTGTTGCTATCAGTACTCTGGCGCTGTCTCGGGAAGAGGTATCCGTGGATGAGCATGGCGTCCGGCGCGAGCGTCGAGTTCTGCTTGGGCGTGAGCGTGAGGTGGATGCCTTCGGAGCTGCGGATCTCCTGCAGCAGTCGACTGCTCTCGTGCTGGAACGTGTCGGCGTGCATGCCGACCAGCGCGATCACAGCGCTGGTGGCGCACACAACTAGTCCAGCAAACGCACCGAAGCGCTTGAGCACCTTGGAGTTGGAGGCGCTCATCCTCGGCTTTTGTGCCGGGGCTGGTACTCCCAAAGCCTCCGTGGCGCTGCACTCTTTGACACCAGTCATGACTTGACCTTGCGCTTCTGACAGTGAATTCCGAAATGGCCGGTGATCGTGTCTGGCACCGAATGCCGAGACGAGAGATTGGGCAAAACCATGCGGCTCTGCTGCGTCAATAATCAAACCACAAGGGCCAGAAGGGTGGACCGGACCAATGCATTGCGGGATTGCCGAGCGAGCGAGAGAGAGTTGAGCGTCGTGAAGGTAGTTTGTGGGGGAGGAGGACATCTGTAAACGCAGAACCCCGGCTGGGCTGCTGGACTTGGCTGGGAATCAATAGCAAACGCCTGCTGGTCTCACTTGTTAACAGTCTGCACACGTCACAGATGGAGAGTCTGTCGTGATAGTCAGACCCGATGCCCATCAAAAGTCGCCTCTAAACATGCGTATGTCACTCTTTCAATATATTATAAAGGCAAATGAGTATCAATACTATGCAATATTTTGTTTAAAAGGTATTCGAACTGAAAAGATCTGTTTCCCAAACCGGCTCTTTCTCGGGGAGCTCACTTCAGGCTTTGCCCGTTGCCAATCCCTTGAGCGCGTAAACACCCATGCGGAAGGTTCAATTGCTGGACTTTGGCTCAAAGCTTGACTCTGTGGACGTACGCTGAGGATTGCGCTTCAAGCTCTTTATCTAAAAGCTTCATCAACTTCTACGGCCAGCGACCAGCTCACCGACCATGATCTTAGGCACCTAGGGTGTCCATTGCTACGACACAACCAACAACTCCTCTACGGCCTTTGGCCATTCCGTTCCTGCGTAATACGACACGACAGAGACTCATACTATGCTGCTCGCTGGCCCGTCCACTTCGTCTTCTCCGTCTTTCTTAGAACTGGCAGTTGAACCACTTGATCGGCTTGCGGTCCTTGCCCCACCAGCCGTCGCCGTGGCGGAACGTCGCGTCCAAGTGGTTGATGCTCGCCTTGTAGAACTTGCCGCCGTCCCAGGACGTCGAGTAGAGCGAGGTCGGGAGCGTGGCGCGGCAGCTGCTGAAGTCCACCTGACCGTCGTTCTCGAGCGAAGGGTGGCCCGACACCAGACCCAGGGCCGTCAGCGTCGCCGAGTCACTGGAGAGCAGACCGGTGAAGCTCACGCCGCACATGTTGGAGCTCACGTGCTTGGCGTAGGTCTCGCCGGACTTGACGTAGAGCGCGTCGACGCCCTCTGGAAGCACCTTGGCGCCCATCGCACCGATCGAGCGGATCGACACCATCGTCGGGCAGAGACCGTAGTGGTACAGCAGCTCCACAATCGGGTTGTCGAGCTTCGTGCTTGGGTTGTCCGTGCACAGCGTGCTCTGGATGGACTTTGGCAGGCTCGAGAAGAGCGACACCGCACTGGACGACGACGCGCTGCCATAGATCGGACCGGCGAGCGCGATCCACTTGGACGACGCCGCGAGGCCGCACTGTTGCTTCATGAGCGCCGAGGACATGATCATGTTGCCCATGGAGTGCGCGATGATCGCGATGTTCTCGAGGTTCTGGATGTCCGCGCTCTTGGACACTTCCGCCGCGGTCTTGCACAGTTTGGTCGTCACCGCGTCGTCGTACCAGGCAGTGTTGCTGGTGTCCAAGTGGATGAACTTGACCGACGAGCAGCACTTGGCCTGCTTCTCAATGTCGCCAAAATAGTCTGGGAACGTGTCGGTGACGTTGCCGTCGCTGTATCCCAGGCCGTGCACGATCAAGCAGGTCTTGAGACCGTCCTTGCAGCTGCAGTCCGACGCGTCAGCCAAGCTGCGACGCGCAGTGCCGGTCATGACGTCCACAGTGTCCTTGGCACGCTGCAGGGTTTGCTCAACAAGCTTGCGGCCTGGCGTCACAGTGCCAGCGCCGACGTCGGTGGTAGCTGGGGACGCATCCACCAACAGTCCACACTCGCTGATCGACTTACCCTCCGGGCGGGTGAGCGACTCGAGCGACGGGAAGTCCTCGCTGTTGTCCTTCAGGATCTCGATCGACGCCTCCAGGTCCTCGCCGTGGACCTTGTCGAGCGACGCACCGGCTTTCGAGCAGAACACGTACGGCTCGTCGGCAAACACGAACTCGACGAGCTTGCCGTCCGTGCAGGGCATGTCGAAGCTCGAGGCGTCGTCGATGACGCGCGCAGTCAGCAGCGCGTCCGTGATGGTGGCCACTGGCGGGATGTTGTCGCGGACCAGACACTCGTTGCGGGTGATCTTGCCGGACGCTTCGTTCTCGATCGTCACGTAGCCGCGGTTGTCCACCATCGTGAAGTTGTACTGGTTGCCGAGGTGCAGGTACGAGAGGCGGCCATCGAACGAGAGTGCCGACGAGTTCTCGGCAGTCTTTGGGAACAAGTAGCCGTCGATCGAGAGGCCGCTCGGCGCGTTCGCCGAGCCGGTCTTGGGCGTGAACGTCACGTGGATGCCCTTGGCCTGCGCGATCTCCTGCAGGATGCGCTCGTTGCCGTGCTGGAAGTGCTCGCTGTGTGTTCCAAAGAGGCCGATCGCGACGGCCGCAGCGCACGCGACGCCGAATGCGCCGGTGAGCGCCTTCTTGAGCAGGCCGTTGCGCTGGTTGGCTTCCGCCTTCTTGGCGGCGATGGCAGGGAGAACAGCGACCATCTTTGACTTGGAAGAGGACTGAGACGTACTTGGTACTCTGCAAGTTGGGGAATGAACTGAGAGACGCCGGTCTAACTTGTAGGCTTTCTTTCCCTCCGAGCCGCTCACTGGCAATCACACGCAAATGGTGATGGCATGATGTTGCTGGAGTGAGTGAGGTTTTCCCACGAGCTGCTCGCTCACCCAGTGACAGGCGTGCTATGCTAGTAACGTTACGCCCACCGCCCACGATGCCAATAATGATTGTGGAGCTGGTCGGAGAGTCGACTCCATAAGCCACGGCAGAGGTGGGATCTCAGAGGGAGCTCTGGAGCTCCTCCAGAGCCTGAACTGATTGGGAAGTGTGAGGTCCAAAAGCCAAACTACTGATTGAGGGAACCAGATGGCGCATTTGCAAGCGTCGCCGAATGAAAAAAACATGGTTGACACGCACAGACGAGGACGGGTTTGTTGATTGTCACGTGGGACTTTCATGATGCGAAAGTTCAGTTCGTGAAGTTGAAAGATACGAAGTGAAACGGTCGGAGGGATCAGATTGATGCATACAAATGTTCATGTTAAATTCTGAACTCACTGCGACTGGAGGAGGGATGGGGCTCAGTGCGTTTGGTATCTCGAGCTTACCTTCGATATACTAAACCGATGTAAAGTATATCGGATTAAACAGGGTATACATGACTATGTGATGATTTTAATATGAAAGCAAAATGGTTATGACCTTTTTGGCGGTATATTACTTATGAAAGGTCTCCACAGCCTCTGACGCGAGTGACCCAGGTTTCCCGTTTGGACCACACAGAGGTGCACCATCAGTCTGTTTGCAAAACTGGCAAGATCAAGAAAAGACTCACTGAGGTCCACAGTGACCCACCCACCTGCGGGTTGCAAGCGTCAGTTGTGAGTCACAAATGGTCAAGGGCCTCGGTCTGGCATCACCGTCGACTCCATTGGGAAGCACGCTCCCCCAAAGCACACAAGAGATACGATTGCATTCCGTGGAATGCTCTTCGGCTGAAATGCATGTTTTGCTCGTGCTACCAATGACGGTGCTCCGAGTAATCTTCATGCATTGGTGGTCACTTCAAGTTCATCCTAAGTTGGCACCTGTGAGACTGCCAAAGATATTTATAAGAGACTTCATGTAAAGGATGGAGAGAGATTACGCCAGGAATCTCTGTACGACGCGTCTGTCTGTCTGTCTGCGTGTGTACAGTACAGTAGCAACAGAAGGGAGGAACTTTTTTACGAAGACACTTCTGTTGTCAATGCCGCATCGAAATTCCTCTCTGACGCGCTCGCGCCGGTCCTACGGGGTAGTCCCCGGGAAGCAAACGTTATCCAAACCACAACATCCAATTCGCCTTCCTTCCAGCTCGCTCGTTACTGAACATGGGCACGACACACAATTCAGAGCAGCGGTATATTCCTCCACGAGTTGTGTCATCTCAACACAATTCGCACGACCTCGAGCTCACTTCAACACCACTTTCGTAAGGAAAGGCTGCCAAACCTAACCTGATACCGGTTTATCTCATCGAAGTCACCTGATCAGTGAACGCACTGTTTGCGCAACTGAGTAAACTCGCTTATCGATTTACAAAAACACCGGGAGTCGGAGGAATCCGCAAAACAATATGTGTCAATGTTACTGCCGCACTATTACCGAGTAGTGTCCTATTTTCCTCAAATAATGTGGTACCTTCTCGTGGCACACTATTCTGGTCAAACTGCCATTGTCCACGTTTGGGGGACCTGGGTGAGTGACGCAACCGACAACCATCACAATGCAGTGTCGAATTGAACGCCTGTGACGCCGGAATGTAGGTTGATAGCACACAAACGCCATCAGTTCGAGCTGCTGAAGAGCACCAGGCGATGGCGATGGAGGCACATCGAGGGCATGCGGGTGACTGGTGCCACCCAGCGTGAATGAAAGCGGCGTACTGCAACACGGTAAGTTTGATATCTGTCATTCATGCCGTTTTTTCTGATTGAGCGAGTGTGAACACATTGATGTGCTGTTGTGGGAAGTTGACTGGTTGCCAGGCACTTGGACAACGTCAGAGTGAAGGGATCTAGCCCCTGTCTCAGTCCGTGAGCTGCTGGTTCGACGGCCATCACTACAGTTTGCTCTAGCAGACTTCCAGAATTCCAGGCTCAGGCTCCGCAGCTCAGAATCTTCTCTTTACCGATCGTCAGCCACGACTTTGTCGTCGCACATCGGCAGATGACGCTCCGCCGCCGCATACCTCACGATGCTTCCCAGTCTCCCTGTTGACGCGGAGCTTTTGATGGCCAGCGCGTGAAGGATGTGCAGTGGACGTGCTGTGGACAATCTGCCAGTTGGGCGATCGCCGTCGCTGTCGTGGAGAGGGAGACAGACTTTGAGGGGCAACGGGCAAACGAACAATCGAGAAATCGATGATGCGCGTTTGGTCCAGCGCCAAAGGACAACCTGGACGAGCCCCCAATTGTCAGGAATCCGAGTTGACAAGGTATGGGAGGCGGCATCCTTTTCCAAATTCTGTCCAACTTGATATTTGCCTACCGTGCTGACATCGTTGTTCGAAGGTTTTCTATTCGCGAGTCCCCCCCCAGTACGCCAGGAAAGAGCCGATCAAAGCGACGAGCGATGACGCCCGAAGAGAGACGCAAAGCGCGCACCTGCATCGTCGACGGCTGCGCAAACTACATCGTTCATCGGCACCGGTGCTTTCGTCATGGGGCAAGAACCCCGTGCTTGTGGTTGGATATGTGGATTTTGATTGCAGATCTGATCTCACTCTGTATTTCTTAGGGAGGCAAACGGTGCTCGGTGGACGGCTGCAACACGAGCGCAAAGCAGCGAGGACTCTGTTGGCGCCACGGTACGACAGCTGTCAACCTGTTCTTCATTCTAAACGCTTTGAATCAGAATCTGACTGAAAAGTGGCTGTGAACTGTGTAGGAGGATCGATTTTGTGCAAAGTCGACAACTGCAACAACTACATTGTCGATAGCCACCGCTGCATTCGCGACGGGGTATCTGTGTTTGTCACGCACTGTTCGAACGAATGTTCATTACAGTAGGATCTTATTGTTGTGCGTTCTGTTGACATGTGATGGTTTTAGGGAGGCAAGCGCTGTTCGATCGATGGCTGCAACTCCAGCGCAAAGCAACTTGGATTGTGCTGGCGGCATGGTGAGGAATCACTTGCAGGCCCAACAACATCGATTCGCAATTCGTTTTCTAATCCATTGTTGTACTGTATGGTGTGCGTAGGCGGCTCCGTGCTCTGCAAAGTCGAGGGCTGCAACCGCGGCGTGAAAGTCAAGGGGCTCTGCTGGAGCCACGGTGGTGGCAAGAAGAAAAGAGGCACCGGGGCTGCATCCTCCCAACCTTCGGCTTCATCTGCAGATTCCTCAGACCCTTGTTGCATTTTCGATGGGTGTCCGAGTGCAGCGGTTCTTCATTCCTTTTGCGAGGCGCACTCTCGAGAAGTTGTGCGTCCAGGATACGTCTTCGAGCTTTAAAGAGAAAAAGACGACATGATCTGGACAGAAACAAAGTTGAGCGAACTAACCTTTGTCTGGAGGTACGCAAGAGGATGTCATGTGGAGCTCGCCGAAACAGTTATTCGCTAATTATTATTCTTTTTCACTGATAGTATGCATCTTGATCGTGCTGGAATGTCCAACGCTCCTCTTTCTAAGATATCGCGCTCTTGTCTCGATCGGTTCAACACCCACACAGCTACAACCCTGTGTCGGTATCAAACAAAACAGTCATGTAGCGGTCAGCGTTCATTCGTCTCAATTGAAGTGGAGTGTTTAACAATTCTTCAACATCGTCCGGAGTGTTTAGGCTCTCCAAGCTGTGAGTGCCAATCCTAGCGCTTTCGCAGGCGATTGACAAAAGCAACTCTCTCCATCCCTCTTGGACTGCAAAAGTGCATTTCTCGTTGTCCTTGCGAAGTCGAAAGGACTCAACTTCAGCTTGGCAACACATTCAATCAGACTACCGCGTGACGTAATGACTGCTGCGAAGTAGTCCTCCAGCGAGAGACAGAGTAGCTCTCAGCCCAGAAGAGAAGACCAGAGTTCTTTGTGCCATTCCAATGCGCAAATTTAGCACGAAGGTACAGACAACAAAGCTGCGTTGCCGCATGCAGAGTCAAACTGATGCATTTGCCAGATTGGTCTTCTCCACTCGCCTCCGATTTATTTGAGCTCTAGATGATACCCTCGTGGCAACTAGCTCTGGCCACCTGCAACTGCACTCTATCGCTTCCCCCTGCAGCTCCATGAATAATGACAACTGACTGAATCACCACTTCGCTCGCTACTTGCTCCCTAACATTGCAATCAAATAGTCGAGGGAATACCACGCACGCTACTACATTCAACCGCAGTCCCAATCGCAACGCAAGCTTCAGTGCTCTAAGTCATTGCGCAAGACGACAGAAGTGGTTGCCAGCATTGAAGTAAACTACTCGCAAGAACACAACCAACAAGTCTGCTTTCTGACTACGAAAGTCGAGTAAACCAGCTCGTGTTTTATTGTTAGAGAGAGATTCCTTCCACACGATCTGCAAGCGCTGACTTTCTTTCACAGCGCGCTGCAGCGTCTTCATGCTCAGATCACCCACATCCACCGGCCGAAAACCTCAGCGAATAGTTCATTGAGAGCGTCTTGTAGGTCCAAAGCGATCCTCGGACAAACGTTGCTCCTCACAGCGGGAGATCGCCTTCACTTTTCGCTCAGATCCTCAGTCGCGCCACAGTACCGGAGTGAACAGCAGCAACATCCTCGGCCAGGCTTGTTCCCTTTAACACCGAACGCAGAAAACACTCACACTCACAAGCTAACAGCTCTCAAGAGATCTATGCCGTCACGCGATAGAACGATGGCATTCCGGCGGTCATGGCCCCAATAATCATTCTCATGAGTACACGACAAGCTTTCAGTCTTACCTGACGGCGTGCTCGTGGTGTCACCATAGGCGCCGCATATTGTCTCTTCAGCCGCCCCATTAGTTAACGCAATACGCTGTCCGCGATATGTCTGGTGCTTGCGGCAAGCTGACTGACTGGTCTTGGACTCGCTTGTTGTACAACTGCAGGTCGCTGGTACGCACTCATCGATCGCAGAGGACCCACCACCACCGCGCATCAAGGCAGCCCAACGCGCTCACTGCCGGGCGTGACGCTCACACATGTGGCATGTACTTGCTCTGCATGCTCTGGCTCGGGAAGATGAAGATGTCTGTGTGAACGGGAAGGGGGTGCTCGAACCTGGCATTGCTGTTTGTCAACGACAGAGAGAAAGACATTGTGAGGCACATTGTCTCGCGCGAGTGTACACGACGAAGAGAGCGAGCGCACCTGTGTGTGCACCTTGCCTGTGAAGCGGCCAAGGCGAATGGGCAGAGTAAGTCGTTGGTCGGTCATGCTTGGCAATGACTGCGTCAGTGCGACTTGCGCCTCGTACCTGGGCGAGATCGATCACCGTGGATCAATGGAGAACAATCCAGTGTGAACAAATTCGGTGGGTACGGTACTGTGAGCGATGGACAATTTTTGCCAGTCGTTCACAAACAGACAGTGCGGTCGTACTTATTCATACTGGTTCAGTACTTTCTCGCCCTCAGCCCCCAATAATCTCTTCGAGTCAATTCCAATTCCTGGGTCTACAGCTGTGCAGGAATGGTATGTCGGCCTGCTGTATTGCTGGCTGTACTCACGTTGTCGACAAGAGTGATGCGGCTGACTGGCTGGAGTGTACAGTGGTGGTGATTCACAAAACTGAATGCTCACATCTAGGACTTTCATCCAGAGCAGCAAGCAGCACAGAATGGCCAGCAGTGCGTGAGTGAGAGAGAACCAGACATCCAGAAACAGCGGCCGGGCCACCGTCAAGTCTCTTGGAATGTGTGCGCGCGGACACGGTTACACACTCAGCATGCAGCTCCCGTCCGATTGCGCAGGGGGGATACTTCTTCCTGATGTCGAGGTGCTGCCCCAAACGAGCTCACAGTCGTCGTGATATGACCGCAGAGAGCAGGTCGCAACCGCGAACCAGTAAATCGTGTGTTGCTGCATGGGACCCCCTACGGCATTCTCGCAGACACGATTACTGGTCAGTACCGGCGACCGGCACGACGGGGGGAAACTCGTGAGGTGAGTTTGTTTGTTGCATATTCTTGTTGATCGTCACGTTGGCATGCTCGTCTGTGACGCCTCGTTTCCTGTCTTTCAACAGATGAATCTGATGTCGTCTCGCGGCAGGAGTCTGCTCTCATCGACTGTGCAGGCGACGGTGATTGCAGCACTCAGAGCCGGACCTTGGATCGCTGGATCTGGTTACCCTCAGAAACGTGACGCAACGATTCACGATTCACGAAAGCGACTGTAAAAAAAGGTAAAGTGATTTGAGCTGCACTGGGATGATAGACATTACCGAGTACGACGAATTCAGTGTACAGTACTGCATGTTTGTGCTATCTGTGCCCCCATATACCAGCGAGAACACATCGAACGCAGAATTCAAGAAGTGGGGGATCGATCTTGAAAGCGGCTTTGGAGATTTGTGCCGCTGCGCTTTCAAGAGCATTCTGGGTCGTAAACTGAAGACAGTAGTTTGTCAACCAGCCGTTCGAAAATCGAGTGTCAGGTCGTGGCGATTGCAAGTGTCCACATTGTGTGGATAGATTTTGCTCTAGTCTCGCGGAAGCAACCAGAAGCAAATTCTAACAAAGGCGGCATTCCGCCAGCCAAGCAGAGGATATTGTGTGAATCTCTTCCAGTCTACTGTTTGTCGTAACTAACCAGGCGATTTGGCTGGGTGAATTATTGAAAGTACAACGCACTCCGCACGCTTCAGCCGTAATTGTGAGCAGTGGTTCACAGTGGGTGTCGAGATGCGGAATATCTGTGTGCTGAGCGAGTATAGAACGAACAAGCCCAGTTCAACAGTGTAGTTGGCACACAATTAAAGAGTCCCCTGATAGTCATTGAGTCATAAATTAACGTGGCCTCCTGAACATGTACGTGGCTCCAGCTTTACGAAAGTATCCATCTCAACAACATGTCAGTAGAGTGTGCAGGTGATATGGGATGACTTCATAACAATATAGGGCAAACTATTGCCGTATCTGTCCACTGCAAAGGGATAACGAAACTGAAAAGCAGTAGTACTTCAAATCACTGCCAGTGACCGCTTGTCCTTCGCACGTCAACTTGGAGAGAGAGAGAGAGGTGGAAATTTCCAGGTTCACTCTCCGCCCACAGTCTGTCCATTTGTGTCCACTCCCAAAATCGTGGGAATGCACAGGCGATCGATCAGAACCACCAACTGCCGAGTATCATCAACATGTGACATGCGCATCTGATTTCCTTTTTTATTTATATATCGCTCTTGAAAATGATCGACTGCCGTTATTTACGATTTGGAGCGCTTTGTACGGTGAACAGGTTGAAGTGTGGGGAGCTTTTGAAATGCTGCTGTTCTCAGAGAATTGTTGCTAAATAGTGTGGCGTGAGCATTTCACACAACATTGCGTCATTTTTTTCTCATTGTCCATCTTTTGGAGACCCGCGTGCAATACTTGAGTGTCAGACAACAACCTGTCTTTGCGGAGACGGATGCCTTACAGCAATTGCTCACGTTTGGCAAGCATCAGCCGGCGCCACCTGCGAGTTGCCCGCCGCTGAGGTCCACCATGAAGCAGTCGATTGCAAATCAGGCTGTGAGCCTGCGAGTTGCTGTGCTGATCTAGTCCAGGCGCCGCGTTGGAGAAACAACCACACCCCAAGAACGGGTCCAAGGATGGACAATGTGTGTTATTGCATCCACGAACTCAGTCCAGAAACGCTGCTCCAACGGAACTGAGAGCTCACTTGCGACAAACAAGGCGATGGGGTGAGTGTAATGCCGACGCAAGCAGGCGGAGTTGTGAACATGCACATACCGCTACTGAAAGTGTGGGTCAGCCAAGGTCGGTCGCGCTGATCTTGGGTTGTGTGGTTATTGCTGTTTAATGCTATGGGGCAGTCAAATCCTGTAGACACGAGTGACTCGCGAGAAGAGCGGCACAGTTAGCCAACTGGTGGTGGATGGAGCTATGGTGTGCAGGGCGGTGATGGATGTGAGAGCTTTGGAGCATTCTACGAAGTGACCGTGATGTTGGATAAGTGAAGCTTGCACCTCCGGTCGACTCGAGTCTCAACGGACGCGCGAATTCCAGCGAAGACGGTGAGATCGCACAAAGAGCTGTGTTCTCCCATGGTACACTCCTGGCGGACATTCAGGCGGATGTCATTCGTTTTCTGTTGTGAATTTCGGAGGTCGATTGGCTTTTTGGTATTTGTTTGCAGCTCTTCAGTGTTAGATCTCCGACAAACATTGGGGGCCGACTAACAAAGTACAGCTGAGACTTTCAAGTGTCACAAGCGAGCGCCTAGAACTCTTCTTGCCAAGTTGCCAGTGCAAACTACAGTTGCACGGTCGAAGATGTTTCGCGTCAGATTTACTGCTTTCGTAGTGCATAGCAACAAAGATGAATTGCAGTACAGTAATGTAATGCGCATGAATTCTGCCGAGATCGATCGAACGACATCCATTGAGATTTGGGGATACAAAATTATGCATCATATTGATGCTCTTCAGCTGTTCTGTGAACTTTGCAGCAAGTGCTACTGGGTCAATTTCAAAACCGAGCTGGAACGCGCACCACAGCTTCCGCTTCTTAGGATAATCACACATAGACCAGTTAAGATAAAAGCGCTAGAATGAGTTCGAATGCATAGACACAGTGGGAGCTGTGGAGCCGAGCGGCTGTTGAGGCGCATGGCAGATCAATATTGATGAAAAGCTACGAGTGGATCTCGGTCTGGATAGCAGATTGCTCGTGACACCCGTTCACTTAGGTTTGTTTCTCGTACAACCCAGCGGCTCGGCAGCGCAATACTCCATCTCGATAGCGAGTAATGTATGTTTGGTAAGCTTATCCCAAGCTCACTGGCCTCTGAGTGCTCTAAGAAACAAGTGCTTGAGCGGAAGCTGGTTCTCGCCTATCCAATTCCGCCTGACAATGTTGCGCATCTACATATCGATGACCGGGTTACCAAGAGCTATTTATGAATATTCAAAGACACACTATTTCTAGTTAACCCCCTAATTAGATAGTGTGGAGGACAACATTTTACCACATTATATCAGGATTCGTTTAGGTGGAGTCCGCCTTCGGGAGACTTTGCGTGTCAAAAGTTTGCACCGTCCCATCGAACGTCCCCGATGGTCAGTCGTGCATGAAAGAGTCGACAGCGCCGCCTCGCTACACCACACACACGCGTCCCAAGCGCAGCGCAGGACAAGACAGAGTGAAGCAGGACTTCCCGGCTCCGCACTTGAGCGTGCACCTGCTGGAGAAGCGCAGTTAGGTTTCTTGGTGATTGTCGGCGCTCCTTGCATGAGAGAGAACGTGGGCAGTGGTGATGCGGTGCAGTGGGCGAATGGTCCACTGGAGTGAGAAGTGGTGCTGGTGCCACCGTGGTGGTCAAGCTGGTGCTGCCACCGAGATGTGTGTGTACATCAGAGTGCAAGCCATCGAGGCGGCTAATGCTGCGAGTTCGCATACGAACACCGGTTGTCTAGGCACTCACATTTTATGGTGTTTGCAAATGTTGTACGCACAGAAAAACAAAAAGTGTGAGTTGAAGACGAATAGGAGGAGCGGGTCTCACCAACGACTGAGAAGCCAAAGTTTCGAGTGTCTCCAAGCGGCTCGAGCCCCGACCTGTTGCGCGCGTCGAGGACATCAAACTGTTGGTTGGCGACAACCCGAGAGAGTCTTTGGCTAGTCGAAAGCGAAAAAGAGCGATTCGATCACGCCGAAGATAGTTTGCGGTTGGAGTCGAGCGCGGAAAGGGGGAGGCGAGGGGCACTGTTGTTCGCAGCAAAATGTGAGTCCAGTGAGCATGTGTAGAACTGCGTGCGGTCCGCCAGATCCAGAGCGGCGGTGATGGACAACTAGGGCTGCAGACAGTTCTCAAAGCGTTGGTGGATGAAGCGGGGATTTGTAAATTCATCGAGGGTGCGCTTGATTACACCGAATTGTGGATTTTGGTGTTTGATGAGTAGGCGCGATGTACCAAAATGACGCTTCCAACAAATGTATGTACCGCATAGCTCTCGATAGTTGTCCAGCAGATCATTCCCTTGTTATTGCGAAGCCATGTTCCTTATCGTGCTTCTCGATGTGGGGAATGAAACTAAACCGATGTCCATGCATCTTGCCGCATTTATATTTAATTCTGTTGGTTTTCTTGTCTTCATTACGGGCTGAATAGGATTGCTGCGAGTACATCGAGACACCGAATGTATTACGATGTGGATGCTAATACATCTTTTGATCTACCCCACCGAACGAGAATTCTCCTTGCCTAATGATCCGGCGTTTGTCTATCGCGGGTGTGCTCAGAGCTCAAAGACGTAGCCTGGTCGCACTACCACTCGAGAGTGCGTCTCGCAAAATGAGTGCAGAGTGGCAGTGCTCTGGCAGCCGTCAAAGATGCAGCGAAGACCACCCGTGTCGGTAGAAGAATCCGGTGTTTGATTGGTAGCTGATGCTTGTTTGTTCTTCTTGCCGCCGCCGTGGCCCCAGCAGAGACCTTTGACTTTCACGCCGCGATTGCAGCCCTCAACCTTGCAGAGCACCGAGCCGCCTGAGCAGAACAAACACTTAAACAGTTAGATAGTGATCTCGTACGACCAATTGACGTCTCAACGATGTCTTACCATGCCGCCAGCACAGTCCGAATTGCTTTGCGCTGGAGTTGCAGCCTTCGATCAAACAGCGCTTGCCTCCCTAAAACCATCACGTGCGTCAACAGAACACAAAATTAGGAACCTACACGTCCTTCAAAATGAGTTTCGAACAGCTCAGAACAATCGGATACCCCGTGGCGGAAGCAGCGGTGGCTGTCGACAATGTAGTTGCTGCAGCCATCGACGACGCACGTGCGTGCTTTGCGTCGTTCTTCAGGAGTCATTGTGGGACGGTGGCTGTGGCCTAAGCCGGCTGGTTTTGGCTCCGCAGTGCGTTCATGTGCAGTTGGGTGTGTTGGCGCTGGTGCTGCGGATATAGATGCTGGTGCTGGTTGATGAAGCTGGCGTTGTTGTTGGGGTAAGAATGAGTGTCTTGTGTCGTGTGTGCTTGTCTGTCTGTTGGTGTTGTTCATGCCATAGTCCCCGTCGGCACTTCCCGTTGAATGAGCACGATCGCGAAACAGTGACAACTCGTGGTGTTCAGCATCTCGCACTTGTGGGAAGTGAGCGAACCGTAGACTTGGCAAGTGCAAGTGCGAGCGCGGTGCGCCGTCGTCTGCGCCATACCGAGCGACAAGATACGGAGCGGAGCTCGGCACTCTGCGCATGGAGAGCAGGTTGCGCTGCTCCAGAATCCGGCGCAGCGAGAGCTGTGGTGATGCAGTAGGCGGTGGCTCCTGTTGCTGCTGCTGTTGGTGGCTCTGTTCGTCGTGGTGGCGGTGAACGTCCTCGTCGTCGCTGCCGCCATCATACGCGCTGTTTGTGGCTGCGGCGTGCGTACGCAGAAAGCGGAGCGAACGTACTGACGAAGACGGAGACGCGAGGAGATCCATGGCGGCTGCTGGAGCTAGAAGACAATGTGAGCGCGCTCACTAGTGGGGACAGCCTCAAGTGTGGCGTGATCTCTACACTGATGGACGACTGAAGGGGGTGAATGCTTCTCTGCTGAGGGGCTGTTCGCTTCGAGAGTTTGGTCGCCCAGACACAAACACGCTAGCCCGAAAAGGGTCTAGATTTTGGAGATTTGTTTAAATTAGTGTATGTAATCTTGAGATACCTTCAATTTTCAAGCCGTATAATATTGGAGGGTGAATACAACCTTGCAAGTGCAGACTTGTGTAAATTTCAGGTACGTAACAAGTTCGCACTTGGCAACCCTATAATTTTATAGAGAGAGAGGTTTGTAAATGGTAAACACAACTTTGGTTTGCAAGTCGCGCACATCTCTGTTTTGCACGCAAAAAAGAGAAGCACCACCAAAATCACCAGCACCCAAATGCCCAAATGCATGGAGTTGGACCTCCCAACCTCCATGCTTTTGCCTGTTACGGACCGGGAATAGTTTTCTTGATCTTTTCGGTACATTTGAGAGTGTGCGTGAATGCTGACCAAGTGCACATACGCACCTCGAGAAAAATTTTGTTTTTCACGGCGCAGGTCTTCTTTGTCCAACCCAACCCAATGCACGCTCGTCGTGTGTGCAATGGCAATGGCATGCACATATATCAGTTCTGAGAGAGCCGCAAGGAAGAAAACGGGGTGGACGTCTTTCTCGTTGCTCTTCTCTCTTTCTCATTTAGTCGCTAACAACGTACCGCATGGGACAGGACGTTTCTGGGATCTCTCAAGGTCTCTCAAGTAATTTACGGAAGCGTTATTTACGATGAATAGCGACTGCAGTACTAAATATATCGTGAAAAAACATTTTAACAATTTTTGACGAAAGGTGAGAGAACAAAATAAATCTTGACTTGTGTAAATTTTAAAATATCTGACCCGGTTTCTCAAAAATTGTACACTCTAGAGAGCTTTAGCGTGGCACAAACTGTTTGCCACATCAAATACGGATGCATGTTATGTATTGTCCACTTTTTGGAGACTTTCACAGAAGAACAAGACCGTCCCAGTGTCATCAGTGTCGTCGCTAACCATTCACGCAGAGAGAACGAGAGAACGCCGGCGTCACTCCGTGGTGTCCCGTGCACGCTTCAAGCCGCAAGATCAGGGCAGAGTGTGACCGGGACGCGATGTTCCGTCGTGACACGGTGGAGAGCGGTAAGTGGATGTGCATACCGCAGTGTGAGTACAATACAAATGAATATGGCGCGCAGGGGAGTATGATCGTCTCCCAAAGGAAGAAGGTGTGCCGTGTTGATACAGTACGGGGGGAACAAGCGTTGGACTGCAGCATTGGTCTCGTCAATGAAGCAGAATGCGATCAGACAGAACTCAACTCATGAGAACGGGGAACTGGGTATGGTGAACGCGAATACGAACAAGGAACTTACACGCTTGGATGCAGTGAGGAACTGATTGAGCAGAAGCGAATGGTGGACGCTTGATGACACTGGAGGGCACAGTCTGTACGCGAAGTGCTGTATGTTTATAGGACTCGGCTTCTTACATATATCAGCGGCGAGAGTCTTTCAGAAGAACAAGATTGCAGCGAGCTGAAGCGTTTTCGCTGTCTGTTTGAAATGACGAGTTCTGTGAGGTTTTGTGTGTCAAGTTTTATGTGTTGATGTGATTTGATAGTAACGTGACTCAGTGGATACCCAACAAGCTGACACGAGTACCAAGAGCAACCCTGCGAAGTGCGACGACTCCCGCTTCACCCCCTTCAACAGTCAGGTATACAATCAGGTATGGGAGCATTTGTGGGCATATATTGGCTGTAAATTTTGAGATTTCAGAATGCTACCCATGGTTTGCATAACGCAGCAAGGAAGCAGCGCAGACGAATGAATGAAAGCCCGAAACAACGATGATCAGCACCTGAGTACGCTCCTCGATGGCGCGGTGGTGTGATGAATGCCTACCGAAAGACCAACAAGGCATTCGTACTAGCTATATGTCTTGGAGCAACCCTTGAAGATTAACTGGAGACTGTGATTTGTCCTCTACACGCTCTTAGAGATTCGGAGTATACTCCATATCTTCGTTTAGCAGGGAGCGATGAACGTTTGCCTCTCAAACGCGCGGAAAGTTGCCCAGATACGCGCATCAAGAGCACCGATGTGCTCGGACGTGGCTCATGCTCGAAAGATCCGATGGGAAAATCTCAGTGGTCATGAAATGCAAAGCGAGTCTATCTGTCGTAGGATTCTCCGGTCCCTCTGTAATCAGGGTTCTCAGTCAAACGGAGTGCGTTTGACGCGCCACCAGCCATCTTCAAAGAAGGCGCGAATGAGAAACACATCTTTGGGGCTATTGACACTCCCCACTGTGTTGTTATTTTGCTTTCCTCGACGGTATCTATTGCGCCAGTGCAAGTGCCACAGCTGCTAAACGGCACGAGTCATTGCCAGAGTGGCCCGTGCTTTCATAGAAGACCTGAGCGTCGAAGAGAAAGAAATGGTGCGCGTCTTTTTGGTGTCTGACGCCGAAGGAGAGAACGAAAATGCTGCGGTGATGTTATCGCCATCAACGTTGCCTTGTTGTGTCGAGTACTGTTATTGGCATTGCTGCGCACTCCTGTCGAATAGCCTAACCTCTAGAAAACAAGAAACGAGCTTGATTTTCATGGAACGTGAACACCTGCATTTCGTACTGTAGTGCATACGTGTCCACGCACCATACTCATACATTATTACACTGTATTACATTTTTGGTGAAGTGTTCGAGTAGATGTCCTCCAAGTTTTCGTTTGTCAACTCAGGTGTGAAACGATTCGATGATTGACTTGTCGGTGTGAATTGACACCAACACCCGAACTCATCCAAGATGAGTCATCCACTTTGCATGTCTGGTGGATTTGTAGTCGCTTTGATGGCAATTGATTGGAAAACCGATCAGCGGATTTGCAAGAGAAGCATACCCTCTCTCCGTCAAACAGACTTAGTCAATCCACTATCGAAGTGCTCCATTGTATTTGGCAGTATTATACCAAAATCGCCTTTAAATGCGCTCGATTGATTGGAGTGCGAGTGCCTCTACCCATCCAAGTTGGAAAACGAGGAACATTTCCAAAACTAATGAATTAGAAATCATTGGGCTCTGACAGAACAGGGATCTTCAGGTCAGGAACCAAGGAGTCTTTATGCTCGACCTGGTGCTGGTTAATGTAGAAGTTGATTGAGTGAAGGGCGACGCACAGACATCCGCGCGCTGACAAATTGCCTTCGCTGAAGACCAACTAGCAGTTAATAAATGCCGGATTTGGACTGATCTGCATGGTTCAGATTTTAAAACCATGGCAGGTTGGCCAAATAATCACAAGGAGAAACCTCTACTGCTTGAAAATGTGGTACTATTTTCCTCCAAGTTGACGCTGACAGTGGTGGCATTTTGCAGACCTAAACAACCTACGAGAGGATGGTGACAAACAAAATGACCTTTTACTAAGAAGAAAGGCAGCGTGTGTTTAAACAAGACCGCAAGTAGCTTTTTAATTGATCAAAGCTCGAAGATGTAGCCTGGCTGCGCCGCCTCTTGAGCGTGCGCGTCGCAAAACGAGTGCAGAACTGGTGCGCTGTGGCACCCGTCAAAGATGCAGCGAGGATCTGGAGAGTCTGTCGGTAGGGCCGTGGCACGGGCGTTTGCATCAGCGACCTGCTGATTCTTCTTCTTGCCGCCACGGTGGCGCCAGCAGAGACCTTTGACCTTCGTGCCACGGTTGCAGCCATCCACCTTGCAGAGCACTGAGCCGCCTGAGTAGATGATACCCAATACAGTAGTATACGCGTCAGTCACTCTTGATCGTAGTCAACCTGTATAGTTTCTCTTTTGGTTTACGTACCGTGTCGCCAGCACAAGCCAAGCTGCTTGGCGCTCGAGGTGCAGTCGTCAATCAAACAGCGCTTGCCTCCCTAAAACACAGCAACACAGCACATGAACGGAACAAAAAGTCAAATCACCATCTCCAAACACAGTTTCGAACAGTGAGTGATAAACAGATACCCCGTGGCGGAAGCAGCGGTGATTGTCGACAATGTACTTGTTGCAGCCGTCGACCACGCACGTGCGCGCTTTGCGTCGCTGTTCAGGCGTCATCGTGCGACGCCGACTGTGGCCCGTGAGAGCGTTTGCTGCGTTTCCGTTACCTTGTGCGACCGGGTATGGCGGTGGTGTGGATGCCGGTGTAGAAGCTGACATTTCTGGAAGGGACTGGAAAAGCCACTGTCGTGGCGGTGACAATAGCAAATGTCTAAGACCGTTGCAGCTATTGTTCTCGTAACCACCGCCGACGCTGCCACTGGAGTGTCCATTCTGCGTCATCAGCGAGTGGTCGGGTCCTTCTGCAGCAGCAGGAAGTCTCATCGAGCGAGCAAACTGCAAGCCTGGCAACGGCGTGTGCAACGCATTGTCGTCCATATCATACCCTGTAAACGTAGCACTCGCTTGTGGCGCTGTTTGCATGGGCAACAGGTCGCGCTGCTCCAAGGAACTGCGATGCGAAGTCTGTGGTGGCGGAGAAGGAAGCTGCTGCTGCTGTCGTTGTTGCCGCTCGAAGTGATGATGCCCATCGTCGCTCTCAGTATCAGAGTCGCGTGTGCATGGATTGTGGCCGCATGAGCCGTCAGCAGCTACTGGAAAGTCCGGGTGGTCCATCTCGGAATGTCGGCGCCAGGAACTCGTCTCACTCGGCTGGTCAGTTTGGTTTCGTATGCGTCAGCGGCGAATTGGACACTGATGGTCCATCGGCCGTGCGTTGCATATCCACGTGTTTGCTCGCCCAAGTACTACGCCGCACACCTTCGCTTCGTGATCTATCGAGAAGCTCTCGAACGCTCTAGCGTATTGAGTTTTCTTTTTCGATAGATAGTCCCCGTTTTATTTGATGATGAGTGTATCGAAGCAAATCAATTGTAATAGGAGGTGTTAAAAGTACCATGGAAAATGTTCCCCGCCGTCAATTTAGGGGGTATTGGGTGTAGCAGCCTTCGCCAAGTCTTGTATTGCGAAACCTGTGCAAAGAGTTGAAAGCTCGCTTCTCGCAGACGGCACTGGTGATGAAAGCATCATGGCCAGTGCCGTCCACCCATCCATATATCCGTTGATTCCTGATATCGAGTCCAACGTACGAGATGGACATTCCGACCGTTTCTGTTGTTGTCACATGACGATCTGCAATACGAGAGGCGTGCACTCTCACTTTGTTCTCTCGCATGCGAAAGGCAAAGCGCGTTCCCAGAAATATGTTTGTTTTGCTCCAATAATCGTTTTTATGAGTAATTTACGTCGATTGTACCGTAGACAGCGTTATTCCAAACATAAAGAAGCATCTTCAAAATATGTGTCACTGGGCCACCACATTAGGAGCAGCCGTTCTATTACAGCGCCGTGCGGACAGAGTGGGTCCAGAGGATGGACAACACAGTGAGCTTTTTTGATTTTGAAAAA
This sequence comes from Globisporangium sylvaticum, assembly GCA_023334975.1. Taxonomy (NCBI): domain Eukaryota; phylum Oomycota; class Peronosporomycetes; order Pythiales; family Pythiaceae; genus Globisporangium; species Globisporangium sylvaticum. The sequence goes on from JAADVK010000224.1 coordinate 35,381, forward strand.
CTCGATTACCGGTTGACGACAAAAGTTTGGTGGGAGATGTTGTTTTAGTGCACAATATCAGTGACACACACTTCGATAGCTACTGATACCAAGACGTCATTGGTCTCTTTCGAGACCTTGTTGTTAAATTTAATGTTAACGAATTTGCCGTATTTATAAACTACATATATATATATATCATGAAGAAGAGTCGTGACCGTGAGTGACTTTCCCAGAAAAGTGTGTGTTTGGGCTTGAGTGTATGTAACGAACGGAGAGAGAGAGGAATGATTGGTAGCACACAGGGCTCATCCAGAAGCAAGCACCGCCAGTGTACGTCATCCCCCTGTCTGACTGATCGAGCGACCAAGTGAGACGACTGCGCCACGCGACCCTCGCTTGCCCCCCAATCGTATCTCGCCATGAGGCT
>JAADVK010000225.1:0-35741 GCA_023334975.1 Globisporangium sylvaticum
ACGGGGAACTTGTTGATGCCGCGCGCCGAGTACGCGGCGCTCGCGCACGGGACGGCGATGGCGGCAAACAGGTGCGAAGGCGAGGTGCAGCACGCGAAGATTCTCGTCTCCCACATCCCGTCATTGTGTTCTGGACTACCGTCGGCACTGTCAGTGTCGTGGGCCGTGTCGGTAGTGAAGCCGCCAGGGTGCTGGCGCTGGTCTGGCGTTACTGCCCATTCGTAGATCGGCTCGTTTGTCTCTGGCACGTAGTTGTTGGACGCCATCGTCGGTAGTGACTAGGAGATTGAGGTTGAGTGAGATCGGCAGGGACTTGACTTGTTGAGAAGGATGAGGGGCGATGTGAACAAACCGAAGCAAATTCAGGAATGAGAGAGAGAGAGAGAGGCGTGCTGATTTGGAGACCCGAGGGCCGATGAAAGTACGTCTCTTTCATTGCGTTTATGTGTTTACTCGCCTTCTTCGTAGGGATTTTTAACAACCTCGAGTCACTTCAAGTACGTTGGTCAGTGTCTCGCTCATCATTTTTAATCAGCCGCTCAATAGCTGGGTGTTCTGTTTCGCTGCGTGAACAACTTGCCGCTGGATATTCTATAGCCAATGTAGTAGGAACAGCGCCGTTTACGCTGCGATTTTCATCTTGACAGGGAGCGTAACCCCGCACGGATTCGCGTCTAGCAAATCACACACGTGCTTAACCACCAGAGCTGCTCCAGATTCTTGGGCGTCTATCAAAGTGGAGGTCGAACAAGAGGGTTTCCGAACACCGCAGCATATGGCAGCTAAGTCACCTGGGCTCAGCTTAAAGACTCGAGAAGAGCGTCAGGTTGTATCGCTTTAACTGTGGGTGCCTTGGCTCAGCCATAGACCCCAAGTCAACTCTATGCACTAGAAGGAACAAAGCATATCGGTTACTGTACCTGTATGCAGAAATATGATCTGAGCAATGTACCCATGTCATCTTGAGCTTGCTTGGATGATAAACTGCATCAGAGTAGACAGGCTAATCGTGGGTGGTGGGTGCTTACGCCCCCTTCAAACTCGGAATCGCCGCGTAAACGGCGGCAAAGCACTGAGAATATCCAGCGAATGGACGGGGCACGATAAGAACGGAGAGCAGGTGCACCGACATGGCTGGGTAAAGGGAGCTTTTAGCAACAAAGATCCACTCGCCCCATGATCCAGCCCAGCTAAGTCTCCACTCCTATTAGAGTAGAGAACCCCAAACAGCTGCAATCTGTCTACATGGTCAACTGAGAGGGGGAGTAAACAATCTCTCGTGCACAGCGGATGTGCAGAACTCGAGCAAGTGAAGGGCTCTTTCGTTCTATATATCGTCCCTAGCTGCCGGTGTCAATCTCATTCCTGAATTTGCTTCGCCTCATTCACTTCTCGTCTTCTTCTCATCTACAGCAACGCCTTCAGTAACCTACTCCCCTCCAACCACATACCCTCAAGATGGCGCCGAACTTTGCACGACAAGCCAGCAAGCCTGCCGCGGAGCAGAACGCTCAGACTGGAGAGTGGGAAGCCAGCATCGTTGCGAGCTTCGCCTCCCCTGGACATCTCCTCGCGGCCCTGTTCATCCCAGGCGCAAGTGCTGCCTACTCGGCTCGCGGCATCAACAAGTTCCCAGTCGCGATCGGCATCGCTGTCGGGCTCTTCTTCTACGCCACAGCCGCGTTCATCGCACTCACGGCGATCGAAGGAGAGGATCAACCAGCGACCACGATTGGTGGCATGGAGCTCAAGGCGTGGCAGACTGGAGCGGGTTGGGCTCTCGTGAACTTCCTCGGCCTCACGTTCATGCTGCGCGGCTGGTTCCGCGACTTCTACCAGATCCCAGGCAACAAGTGCAGCGACTTCCCCGTGTCGTTCCTCTGCTCGTGCTGCGCGCTGGCGCAGATGTCCAAGCACACGCAAATCGTGAGCAGCAAGTCCACGCTTCAGGGGTACAACGCCTAGACGATGCCGGCGAACCACCAAGCCGCAATCGCGACATCTACGCCAACCATGCATGCATACACGTAAATCATCGCTACCTAACGCTTCCATGTAAAAAATAATGCAACCAAGCTCTTCATGAACCTGGAGACAGGGCTTCTGCTGGACAACTGCAAGTACGGTCCACCATCTTATTCGCTGGATCATGTTTACTCCCCATTGCGAAGAGCTCCAAGGCGCGTCAACATGGCTACATTTTGGTTCATAAAAAGTACATTTGCTGACAACCATCCAGTTGAAAAAAACCTATGGCTCCTATCGGCGCTTGGGATTCGAACTTGAGGAGAATTTGAGGACCTCGTCTTCCGGAACGCGCGCCTGGAGCTTTGCGAATGCGCACACTTTGCTCGCACTCTCTTGGATTTCTCTTGGTATCTCAGATCCTGTGGTAAGAAGCTGCGATTGCGCCTGTTGCAGTGGGGTCTGTGAAAGATCCCGAGTACTTTGCCCACACGCACAGCTCTGAGATTTCTCGCGTCTACCAAGGGCTGCAGGCTTGAGCAAGTGGCTCACATGGCAGCTGCGAGCGCAGAGACGGCAAATGGGCTTCATGTGACACGTTTCACACTCCAAGAAGATTCCAAAGGAACTTATGGTGCTGGACTGCGAGGTCTCACAGATACACGGAGAGCCTAACGGTCACCAAACCAATCAAGAGTGAGTGAGGGAAGAGAGAGATGACAATCGGCTAGTAAGCATACCGGAGTCGATGCCTTCGTCGGGGTGCAGGTACGAAGCTGTTGGTTCCAATGCGAACTTTCTCCAGCGATCCATCTCGCCGTCTACAAAGTCGGCAGCAAAGCAAACCAGTGAGCCCGAAGGAGTAGGGGCTTTAGAGAGAGCAAAGCGCCACTCGCGAACGCGAAACAACCCGAGTGCGTGATGAGCCCCGATGGAGATCTGCGTTAGAAACTTGCTGTTGCTCTTGTTGTTGTTTTCGTCGCCCTCGTCCATCTTCCATGGCGCGAACGTCGTTCGCAGATCGCTCCGACGCGTCTTGCCGTACGTCGCGTCACCCCAGGTGAACAGCTCGCCGTCTCCTGGGAACATCACATAGGAGTAAGCTCAAGGTCCTCCCTCCTAAAACTCTTCAAAATTACTCTCACCTGTGAGTACGACCGAGTATCTCGCGCCGACACCGATGCTCGCGATGTGCACATTCGCAAACTCCGTCACGCGGGGCGGCATGTCGATGTGGTCGTCAGTGCTCGCTACGCCCAGTTGCCTGAACCTATTGCCACCAAATGCGTACAGGAACGACTGCGACGCCACGCCGCAGAGCACGAGCGAGTGATCATTTCCCGCAGCGACTTGCGCCGCGTTCAGACCTCGAAAGAAGCGGATTTCGCGCGGACGGGATTCACTTTGCGAGCCGCCAAGCCCCAATTGACCATGTTGTCCACGTCCCCAACAGTACACGACTTTGTAGCCCACAGCCGCCAGGTTCCACGACTGGGAAGCGTCGACAAGCTGCTTCCGTGATACGAGAACGCCGAGCGAGTGAGCATCACCAGCTGATACATCGACCGCAATAAAGTCTGCGAGCGCGTCGATACGTCTTGGGACTGCGGCACAATCAGAAGTCGTCGTGTCCAGGAGATCTCCAGTACCAAGCTGTCCGTAGCAGCCTCGTCCCCACGAGTACACGTGCCCAGACGACGAGACCGCGAGCACAAAGCGGTTCCCGGCGCTGATCTTCGTGACTCTGAGGTCGGCGAGACCCGGGATCAGCTTTGGCACATTCTCAACCACAACTGGTGGTGGTGGTGCCTTGGGTACTTCTTCGTCGTCGTCGTCGTCGTCTTCTTCTTCGTCCTCGCTCTCCGTCTCGTCATTTCCTGTGCCGCCACATTCTTCCTCACTTTGCTGGTTGTTGTCGGCCTCTTCTTTTGCTGCTTCGAATCCCAGCTGCCCGTACTGCTGCGTCCCCCACGAGTACACGCGACCGAGGTCTACCAAGGAGCAAGAACACACAGTGCGACGTATAAGAACTGAATAGGTCCGGGTTCTAAAGGCAACTGCTTGGGTAACGACCATCTGATCTTTGAAGCGCACTCGCCGTCGAGCGCGTACCCAGCGAGACGGCCCGCCTCAACCGCCACGATCCTGCTCTTTGCCGCAGGGTTCTCCTCGAAATGCACTTCCCGTGGCGTCCACATGCCGCAGCCGTCTTGTTTCAGAAAGAGTCGACCACTTTGGTACACCTGGCCGGTATCTGTCAGTGTGAATGTGAATACTTTGGTTTCAGTGCCTAGAAAATGTGAATCAGTCCCAATATCCGAGCCTACCCGTGAGGAAGAGGCTCAGCCTGTTGCCCGCTGAGACGCTGCGCACGATCTGGTGGCGGAAGGACGTGATTGGCTTGGTGTTCCCCACTCTCTGCGTGTTGTTGTGTGCCAGCGCGCCGTCTGTCGCGCCATAGCCCCAGCTAAACGGCCGCGTTTGCAGCGCTGCTCTCTCGACTGAGCGAGCGATCGTCGCCACTAGCCGGTAGCTTTCGTCCACGTCCTTACTGATAAACCATGGCGCAGGTGGCGGTGGATGAGGGTGCTGCTGGTCTCGAAGGCACGAGCCGAGCGCGACGTCGAACGAGGACTCTTTGCGCAGGAACGCCGGTCGCTCGTGGTATTTGAGCGGCCGAGCGACTGTTTTCTTCTTTGCGAGCGAATGCGGTGGCGCTGGTGACGACGACGGGTGAGCTGTGGGCATGGATGACGAAGAAGGAGAATATGGAGGGGGATGAAGCGAAGAGCCCTTCATGTGGTAAGCGACAGAAAGCGAGACTCAGGACTTCAATAGGAAAGTCCAGCGGGACACGAAAAGTCGCAGGTTGGCCAAGCGTCACACCTACTACAACTGGTCGCGCGAGACAGCATTCAAAGATTGACTCACACATCCATCGAAAGATCGATATCTCCTAATTGTAGTTGTATGGCACTATTTATCATCGGTATTAGTTCAAGAAGACAAGTGTAGGAAAACGGTGTGGTGATGAGAACGAACTCCATTATGTCAATGATACACAGGCGTCTGGCCATTTTGCTTCTTGAGGGCAGACAGAAGTCACTCCATCCACCTCGAAGCTCAGAGATGCGTTAATCGTAGTACGGTTATATGAACTTTGCTGTGGTGCGCTTCTGAACTTCACTCCAACAACATGGCCTACATGCAAGGATACGATCTGGGAAAGAGAGCAAGAGAGAGCGACTTGGTTCACTCAGTCGCTGATGTCCACGCACTCCTTGGTCGCCTCCAGCAGCTTGTAGTACTTGGCGCGGTCGAACGACTCGGATTCCTACAACATTTCAGCCAAAGCATGAGTTCAACCATAGTCACCAAAGCAGAATGCCTCAAGGTAGCCATCATCATCAACCGCTTACGTGTGCGTGAAGAACGTTGACGAGGCATTTCATGCTCTTCTTCACCATCGAGATCGCCGGAAGCGAGTTGGCGGTGATGCGTCCGGCCGCGACATCGCGCTTCGCGACCTGGAATTGCTTCTCGAACCACTTGCTGATCTGGTCGGCCGAGATCTCCGGCTGCTTCTTTGCGACCCACTCGAACGGCGCGGCACCGCCAAAGAGCGAGTAGCGGAACTTGACGTAGCAACTCGAGATGATCTCTTGATCGAAGTGTGGCATGTCCGTTGGCGAAATGTGAGGCTATAAAGAAAGAGGGAAAGGATAAGAGACATCCTAGTTAGAACCAAGTTGCCGAGTACACTCACACACACACTCACACACACACCATCGCGAATAATAGAAATGGATATCGTACCTGAATGTACTGTGAGATGCGGTCCTGCTGGTTCGCGTAGTGGAACGAGATGGCGTTGTCGATAAACGCTTTCCCCTGGGGGTCCTTGGCACGCGCATTCGTCGCCGTCGCCTTGGCCTTGACTTTCTGGAGGTACGTTCCCCATTCGTTTGTCGTGACGTCGTTATCGCTGTTGAAGTCGAGTGCCCAGAACGGAGGAACATCGGGGGATGAAGGCTTGTAGTCGTACTCTGGGTGGCTCTGAGGTTCGTGAGCCGAAGGCGGGACGCCAGCGCCGTTCTCGCCCGTGACGAACTGTCGAGGAGCTCCAGGAGCCATCATAGGTGATTCAGGGGTTTCTGGAACAACCTCATGGTAGGTCTCAGCGACTGGGGAGAGTGGCTGGCCAGGAAAAGCGCTGTCGGTATATACATCGCGGTACTGTGGCGGAATGCCGTCGCCGTTCCAGCCTGGCGGGTGTTCGTCTTCCCAGTTCGGCACGTAGTCCAGAACAGGAGGCTCCTCAACCACCATTGGAGGTGCATCGATGGTCTTGACAGACGTGTCATCATTGCCGCCAGTGTGTCGGTCAAGGTCGGGGTCGGCCAATCCTGGCTTGTGCATCTGTTCCCAGCTCGGCACCGATGGGATTTCTTCTTCTACCGGTGGTAGTGGTGGTGCCATGATGGTCCATTCTTCCTTTGGAGCTTCATCGTAGCCATAGAACCCGTCATTGGTACCCGAAGTTTGCGTGTTGCTTCCGGAAGGAGCCTCGCCCGAGTACCCACTGGTCGGCTCCGTCTTAGCGACCGGAACGTCAACTGGATCGTAGCTGTACTTCACGCCACTGTCTTCGGAGGTCGGAGAGGTGACATCGAGAAAGCCCGAAGTATCAACAAATCCAGTAGCTGGTTCGATCTTGTTGACAACCGGCTCCACCATTAGGTCGTAGCCGAGCAGCCCGCCACTGTTCTCCGCAGTCGGAGTCGTACCGAAAGTCTCGCTCGACGCAGAAGTCGAAGTAGTAGCTTCTGGCTCGCGCTCGGTAGTCACCGCTGGAGCCGTCCAGGTTGAGTCAGAAGTCGTCACCTCTGGGGCCGTCCAGGTCGAATCAGAAGTCTCCAGATCGCCGTCCGTGGTCGCACCTGGACCCAACAACGCTGAGTCAGTCACGTACGAAGTATCCGAATCAGAAGTCTCCAGATCACCGCCGTCCGTGGTTACATCATCGATCCAAGTTGACGGGTCTCGTACGGAGAGCTCGTGTCGTCGTTCTCGACCGAGGAAGGCGTCCAAGCCGGCGTCGTCTCATCTTCTTCGTCGTAGTCTTCGTCATCGTCTTCTAGATCATCGACACCCGTGTCGTCGAGATCATCAACGGAGATCGATGGCGGGGCTCCCACAGTAGTGCCGGAGGTTCCACCCGATGAAGTCGTCGTGGTCGGCGCCGTCCAAGCCGAAGGCGTCGTGTACGAAACGCTCGGCTGAACCTTGACTGAGGCAGGTGTCGTCACCGTCACCTTGTCCTCGTCGTCATTGTCTGCCGCCGCAGCAGGGCCAGATTCGTCCAGCACAGCGACGTAGGTTGACTTGGGAGGCACAACGGAGACCGTCACAGGCACCTTAAACTTGGGCATCGCGGTCTTGGCCAGACACTTCTTGACGGTGTTCATGTTCTTGTTGAATCTGCTCTTGGTGCGATTTATCTTTGACGAGTACCTGCGAACGCACACGTCTGCTGCGTTGTAGTAAGCCTCGATCGCATTCTTCACAGCTTTCTTCTCGGCAGCCGTCGCGAACAAATTCTGGTATGTCGCCAAGTCGCTTTTCTCGAGCGACGTCCAGTAATCCTTGACCTTCTGGATCTTGACCCACTTGCCGCCAGCAGGGACGACGTCGTTCCACGTCGGGAGGATCGTGTCACGCATCATGACGGTCTTGGTCGGCACTGGAGTTACCTTGGGAGCTGGCGTTGGCTTCGCTGTTGCGACTGGCTTCGTTGTGGGGGCTGGCGTTGGCTTGGCTGTAGGGGCCGACGTTGCCTTTGCTATGGCTGTACCCACTTTCGACACCACATCATCCTTGAAAGAAATGAGCGCGTCATCTCGCGCGTCTGCGAGCCCTGCTTGGAGAATAGTCGCGAGACCGCAGAGAGCGAGCACGACCTTCATCGCCGAGGGGTCTTCTTCCTTTTGCTACTGGGGTCGGCTCTTCCTGGCGCGAGCGCAACTTGGAAAGTGAGGTCTCGAGCAGTGTGCGAAGGATCGTCGTGGACTCTTCTCCAACCTCTTGCCTCCGCAAAGGATTTCATCACCCGCGAGCGTTGTGGAGTCACCCTCGGCTCCATCCAACTGGACACCTTCGACCCTGAACAGGCGGCATCTCTTGAAACCCCATCCTGACCAACGGAGGATCGCGATGATCTCGAAACCAGCGGCTGAGAGCGCATCCGAAGCGGTGCCGGCAATCTTTCATTTTTCTTCTTCTTGGAGCTCTTGCGCCACCCGGAGCTCAATCGCCGCCTAGCGTCCCTTTAACAAAGCTGAATGAACGCCTGGTTGGTCGTCCGTGCGACTTGGAACGAGCGGCTGGAATCAACTGGAGAGAGCTGGAGAAAAACACTGACGCCACTCTAGTGCTTTGACAGAACAGACAGACAGATGGTTTGTTAACTTTGGCACACTTGACAGTAACACCAAACCCCCTTCATCGTTTGCCGCTACCTTCTCTCTCAGCACTCGTGTCCTTTGCCGTCCGTGAAGCGCACGTGGCGCTGGTGCAGCGGCTTCTTGTTGAACTTTGCGATGATCGCTTCGAGACTCGCGAGGCTCTCGGAGGATTTGAACACGATATTGCTGTTTTGCAAGAGCGAGAGCGCTACGGTGTTGCTGATCTGCGAGCTGTCGCCGATGAGAAACGTGATCACGGCATCCTTCACAGCTGGCGCCAGGGAGTCTGGAAGAACGTACTCGCTGTTATTGTCCGCAAAGTTGTGCTCACTCGAATCGATATCCGTACCTGCGGGCGACGGGGTGGGAGCGGCTTCTCCACCAGTGTCGCCTCGGTCTTCCGTTGAGGAGGAGTCAGCAGGGGAAGGCATACCAGGGTTGACTGGAGCTGGAGTGGCACTACTACTGGGAGTTGGTGGTCTTCCGGCTTGAGAATCGCCACCACTTGTTCCTTCGTTCACGGACGTCCACTTGGCTTCCTGGACAATCGACGAGATGAACGCGTCCCCCGTGGACACGTTCGCGTAGACGCCTGGAAGGTACTGTGCGCCACAGCCGCGACCAAAGCTGATCACACCGAGAAGTGCCGTGTCACCTGTGCGTTCGTCAATCACTACGAGTGGACCGCCCGAGTCCCCGTCGCAGGCGTCTTTGCCTGCCTGTCCGCCAGCGCAGAACATGGACTTGTCAATGTCCATCTGCAGGTCCTGCATGCAAACCTGGTTCGACGCAACGATGTTCACGTCGACAAAGCGCAGCACGTCCGAGAGCTCGAGCCCCCAGGAGGTTATCACCCCATAGCCAAAGATCTGTCCCGAGGCTGGGATCGGATACGAATTAAACAGCTTCACAGGCGCAGCGACACTCGGGTACTTGAGCTCGAGGACCGCGAGGTCGTTCATGTTTGCCTGTTCGCTGAAACCCGGGTGCCACGTCACTTTCGCGACTCGGATCTGCTCGCCGAACTCGGCGCCAGCGGTCTTCAACGAGCCGATCGAGACCCACGGTAGCACGCCACCTTCGTCCACGCAATGCGCGGCTGTGAGCACAAACGACGGCGCAATGAGACTTGCGCCGCAGTAGTTCTGGCTTTTCCTCACCGTCCGAATGCCCGACATGAACTTCATGTTGTCATTCAACACTGGGATGTCGTAGCCGATGAGCGGGAGGTAGGGGAGCACGTGGATCCACTTTGCGTCCGGGATCAGCGGTTTGCCTAGAAACTCGGGGCCAGTGGCTTCGACCCACGTGAACGACTGGGAGCCTGGGAGGTCGGCATGCGAGGTGCCAAAACCCACAAAGAAGTACCCTGGGTCGGTGTAATGTTCTGTGAGCAGCAGCGTACCCAGCCAGTTGGTCTCAGAGGTCGGCAATGGCTGCGCGCCGTCGTACAACTGGGTCGCGCAGACAACGTCGCTCGGGATCTCTGGAACTAGTTCTTCTTCCGGTTCTCCGTTTTCAACTGATGCTGCCGACGAGGAGGATGATGACGATGGTGCCGACGGGGCTTCGGTTGATACTGGCGCTGGCGTCTCCGGCTGTGGTGATGAGGACTGCGAAGCGAACCCGCACGTCTCGAGCGGGTTGTTGATGCGCGGGTACCCGAGCCACGTGAGTGACAGCGACTCGCTGTCGACGAAGAGTGCGCCAAAGTTGCTCGGCATGTTGTACAGTTCATTCAATGCATCGTCCAGGAACGGGAGCGGCTCGATAACAGGCGGGGGAATGATGGGTTCATCTTGAGACAGTGATGATAAACTCTCACTGCCGATACTGCTACCACTACCAGCAGCAGACTTGGATGCGATCGTGTCTCCTGCTGTTGTTGTTGTGTCCGTCTCACTCTTCTTCTGTGATGATGATAGAAATTCTGGCGCATGCTCGATCGTCAGCACAGCCCAGTCGTTCTTCATGAAGCTCTGTGTGTCGATCTCGAATACAAACTCTGGGTGGAGCGCGATGGCTGTGACGCTGATGCGCTCCGTCTCGTTGAAGAAGCCGCTTGTTAACGGAGCTACCGCCTCGCCATCGTCTGTTGGCAGTGCTGCTGGCGCCATTTGGAACCCGAACGCCGCGAACGTGAGCTGCTGACCTGCTCGCCGCTGGTACGAGGCCACGCAGTGCGCGGGTGCGACGAGGAACCGCGGCGCCACGAGCACGCCGAGACACGCGCGCTCGGCTGAAGACGACCCGAGCACCGCGAGAGTGCGCACGGCCGAGCCGCGGTCGAGCGGCGTCGCGTGCGCTTGGTCGATGCGAAGAGCCACGCCCGCGAGCAGCAGCAGCAGCAGCAGCGAGGCGAGCCGCGACACCTGGAAGCGCATTTTGGGCGAACGCCTGTGGGGGAAGCGAAAGAGAGAGGGAGCACGGTGATGCTGCGACGAACTGTCGCGCTTCGTGGACTGCTCGGGGTTCAATTGCTCTTTGACTGTACCGCCTGGGGTATAAATGTTTGTTTATTGTCCCCCTCCCTGTGACCTGTCGCACTCCCTCCTCTCCCTCACGGGGGGACAATACTGACAGCTGGTGCAGAATCCGTCCTTTACCACCCCATGGGTTCCAGCTCAAATTCCCCACCCTATTCGTCCACCTCACTCCTCTCACCGTCATTATATTACTGAACTAGTGGACTACAACCTACGGGCGGTATAATTATACGTAGTGCCTCCTCGTGGGGTACTAAATTGTACCCCCTGCTGCAGTGCTGTCCCATCGGAATTGATTGCCCAACCAATTGAATATTCATGAGAGCTGTCGACGCGACGGCTGTTGGTCCCATCCATCAAGCAGCTCCTGCCTTTGCTCATTGCGCATGCGTGGCATCAGTAGCAGACGCTCATTCCTGAACTTGGCGGCTTTTGCACGCACCACGACTCCTACACCTCTCCACATCCTCACCATGGTCCGCGCACGCGATCACGTTCAAGCCGAAGAGCAGCGCCAGGCGAAGCGTGTCAAGCTCGAGAACCTGCACGTCACGACGATCCGCCCGCTCGTGCCGCCAGCGTGCGTCATCGAGGAGCTGCCTGTGACCCCAGACGTGTACGACACGATCTCCAACACGCGCGCCGGTGTGTCCAAGATCCTGCACGATGAGGACGACCGCCTGGTCGTGGTCGTCGGCCCCTGCTCGATCCACGACGTCACCGCCGCGATGGAGTACGCCGAGCGCTTGAAGAAGGTCGCGGACGAGCTCTCGGGCGACCTGCTCATCATCATGCGCACGTACTTCGAGAAGCCGCGCACGACGATCGGCTGGAAGGGCCTGATCAACGACCCGGACCTCAACCAGTCGTTCAACATCAACAAGGGCATCCGCATCGCGCGCAAGCTGCTGCTGGACGTGAACGCGCTCGGTCTGCCGGTGTCGCTCGAGTTCCTCGACACGATCTCGCCGCAGTTCACGGCGGACCTCATCTCGTGGGGCGCTATCGGTGCGCGCACGACCGAGTCCCAGCTGCACCGCGAGCTCACGTCGGGTCTGTCCATGCCAGTGGGCTTCAAGAACGGCACGGGCGGCGACATGAAGATCGCGGTGGACGCGGCGGTCGCGGCGTCAACGCCTCACAACTTCTTGGGTCTGAATGAGCACGGCCTGGCGTCGATCGTGATGACCAAGGGCAACAAGGACTGCCACGTGATCCTGCGCGGCGGCTCGGACGGCCCCAACTACGAGGAGAAGTTCATCGACGCGGCGGCGGCGCTGCTGACCAAGGCCAAGCAGCCGAGCAAGATCATGATCGACTGCTCGCACGGCAACTCGCGCAAGCTGCACTCGAACCAGATCAAGGTGTCCAGCTACGTGGCGGACCTGGTGGCCAAGGGCAACGACAACGTGCTGGGCGTGATGATCGAGTCGAACCTCGTGGAGGGCAACCAGTCGCTCGGCGACGACCCGTCCAAGCTCGTCTACGGCAAGTCCATCACGGACGCCTGCATCAACTGGGACGACACGGTCGCGGCGCTCAAGGAGCTTGCGCAGGCCGTCGCCACGCGCCGAGCAGGCAAGACCGAAGCCGCGCCAGAGGCTGCCGCCAATTAATGTTATTCTTCAGTTAGTTCATCAACAGTCACACCTGCCATCCCATAGAATATAGCAACACCAACACAAACACGAAAGAGCACCATTTTTGAACAAATCCAAACCTTCACGAATGTCTTTAAACACCAACATCGTCACTCTCTCACCAGGTCCTAAACCACCAGCTACTCAAAGATTAAGATTCCAGTCAACAAATGGTCAGAACGTAGTCAAAATATCGCTCGTCTATTCTCCACAATCGCATCCCTTCATCACATTGGGAAGCTCTTGCGACTTCCTCGCTTTCGACGCCCCGCCAGCTTCACGAGCGCCTGTTTCGCAGCCTCGAGCGTGTTGGGGGCTTTCGACGGCGACGAGCCCGACGAGATCCACTCCCAGACCACCATTTCAGTACCGGATACGCTATAGGAAGAAAGAAACCAGACAGAGCAAGTCAGTATTTCAGACAGAGCACTCACAGAAACGCAATTCCACACTTACGTTTTCGTGCGGCTACGCACGCGCGAGTCTTCTTCCACGATCGCCATCACGCGCGGCCACACGGACTCGCGCAGCCACTTGCGGTCCTGCGGCGAGATGCTCGGCAGTAGGTCGAAGAGGTCGTCGCGCAGGTAGTCGGCGGGGTACGACTTGTCGGAGCGCGACGTGCGCTTCAGCAGCGCAAAGCGCACTTCCTTCACGAGCCGATCGATCAGTCCTCGCTCGATGCGGCGCACAGCAAATCTGCGATATGTTAAGCCCAGCAACGCGCCAGCAACAATCATGAACGTGATGAGCCGCGCGTTCGAGTACAGCTGGTGCTTCGCCTGGTACGACCACGGTGCGACGCTCTTGCCGACAAAGATCTGCTTGTTGTTCTCGCTCACAAAAATGTCCTTCAGGTCTCGGAACGCCAGGTCCAGCGCGCGGTTGAACACATACTCGCGCGGCAGGTTGCTCAGCGATTTGCCGTACGAGATCGTCTCAGTGAGCAGCTCTTGGATGTCCGAGAGCAAGATCTTCACTGGACCTGCAAAGTCTTCATACTCGCTCTCGCCAAACAAAGACTCCCACAACGAGGTGTTGCCAATGTTCTCCGTCGCCTTCTTGACCACAAATCGGTGGATCATGGCCGCGAGTCGCTGCAGGTCCTGGCGAACCTCGGGGTTCTCAACGCACGCGCTGTTGTAGAGCTCGTACGGAGGCACGCAAGAAAGCAGCTCGCCACTCGTGCAGTTCCCAAAGAGCGGGCACGCGCGGCATGACGCAGACGACGAAGAAGACCCGGTGTACGGCTGGAGCACCTTGGAGCGGTCAAAGTCATACATGGTCACGACCGAGTTGTTCTCCTCACTGTCGCAAAAGGGCACCACTGCCTGGAAGAGCACCTTGAGCGACGGGAACGCAATAACGAGCGTGCATAGCATAATCGACCCTGCCACGAACCACAAAAGAGTGTGCGTCCAGCCCCAGCCTTTCGCTTCGCTGATCCTCGCAATCTTGCTCTCAGTAGATTCCTTGTCACCATCCTCACCGAGCTCTTCGGTTTTGGCAGCTTCAGCAGCACGTGCTGCTTCGGGTTCACCAGCATCATCGTCTTCTGGCGCTGCGCTATCAATCTGAGCGACCTCGTCTTCAGCATCTTCTTCGCGCTTCCGTTCTGCCACCACCAAGGCTGAAGAGTCCTTCTTTCGCTCAATCACGATGGTGCCGCCAGCCTCCCTGTACTCCCACTTCTCCTTCGCGTCCTCCGCGGGAACAGCAGTGTATTTCTTCCGCAACGCCAGATGGCGTCTTTGGAGGAATGCACGCTCTTGCTCGTCGCTTCCGGACTGTCCACGTTCAGATGGGAACTTGCGACCGGACCGCGGCGTCCCGGTGTTCAGGAGCGCCTGCAGGATCTCGCTGCCTTCCACCGTTTCCAGGGTTGACACGTTCTCGACATGCTCCAGATCCACCACTTCTTCGTCTTTCACCGACGTCACGTGTCTCGCAGATCGCTTTGGAAGTCTCTTCGCGCCGCCGAAACCACTGTCAGCACTGTCGTCCTCTTCTTCTTCGCGCTTTCGCTCCAGCTTGTTCTTCGCCACGCTGATGCTGTCAAAGTGCTTCAAGGTTCGTCTGGACTTTGTCGCACTGCTGCTAGTAGCATGTGGAGCCATGGCTTGACCAAACGACGAGTCCTGTGCAAAAAAATCGACCCACGTTGGTTAGATCAATTCGATTCTGGTGTGCCGTGCGATCACACAAGCCTCAGAAACAAAAGCGCTCACCACTGCGCGACTGAACATCTGCTCTGCGTTGCTGTCGATCTTTTTCTTTCCCTGGAACTGCACTTTTGATGGCACGTGATGACCTTTCGAGAGTGCCTGCGTCATCGAGTCATAGGTCAAGTACCGTCTCGTCTCGCCTGCTGCTGTCGTCGCTACCGCTGCTGCTGCGACCGGATTCTGCGCTTCCACTTTCTTCATGTAGTTTTTTAAGATGCCCGAGATGCTCTTGCCATCGCCCTTCTTCTCCGTGCTGCTCCGCGTCGACGATCGGCGCTGCTTCTTCGCCAACGACGCCGACGACGACACCGACGACTTGGAGAAGCCCACTCTCGACGACGCCGTTGAGGACACCGTGGATGACAACGCCCCATCTGCAAACCACACCTCCGACTGCGCTTCGTGGCTTGCTGCACTCTCTATCTTGCGCTTGGCGCCTGCTACCAGATTGCTGCTGGAATTGGACTTCGCTTTCCGATCCACGCGCACGGACTTGAGGCGCTCCTGCTGCGCAAGGAGCTCATCTTCGCGCAGCTTGTTGTACTTGGATACGGGCGACAGGAACGTCGCACTGCTCTTCACACTAGAGCTGGTGGTGCTGGTGGTGCTGCTCGCGGCTGCCTTGTCCTCCATTCCTCTCTGCCTTCTCTTGCTACGTCGCTCTTGGGACTTCAGTGTCAGGGCGAACCACAAAACTCCCTGGATATTCAGAGAGACGGTTGCACGAGTGCAAATCGTGTGGCACGAATTTCAGCTCACATGCCATAAATAAAGTCGATTGGTCGTGCGGTCGTCCGAAGGTGGCTGGAAGGAAGTGCGCGGCTTTTCTATTTCCCTTCAACTTGTAATCTGTCGATCGCCGTTCACATCCGCACTCTTTCATTATTCACTCGCAGAAGAGAAAGTGACGACGAAGAAGGACGATGGCGGCGCCGCGGCTCCAGGGCACGATGTGGAAGCGCAACGCGGGCTTCCTGCGTCCGTGGAGGAGCAGGTGCGTGTACATACGATACGCGTGTGTGTGTGTGTGTGTGTCTGTGCGTATGCAGCTAATGGAGCATTGTTGACGTTTCCTTTTGCTTGCGTTTTCCGCATTTCTGTGGCAATACAGACCAGCGTTGGTGACGGACGACGGCTTCCTCCAGTACAAGAAGAAGAAGAGCAGCAAGTACGTGCACGCTTTGTATGCGCTTATGAATAGATGCATAGATGGATTTGGTGCTGAATGTGTGTGTGTGTGTGTGTGTTTGCTTCTTTGCAGTGGCAAGATGAAAGTGATCGATCTCGTCACGGTGCGTAGTTTTACCAAGCAGGGTCTTGCTATCGAATAGTGATGGACGAAATGCGGATGTAGCTGACGTGATTACTGTCTGTGTGCGCTTTACTACTGTTCGTTAATGTTATACAGTCGACCATCTCCCAGAAAATCGTGCATTCCCACGGCTACTACAGCTTTGAGGTGCAGAACGGGCAGAAGAACTTCACGCTCGGCTTCCCAGAGAAGTACGAAGCTGAGATGTGGCTCGAGGTGCTGCTCGAGGTCGCTGGTACGAATTGGCCAAAGGAGAAGTGCTCGATTATGTGCAAGCTATTGCCACTGGACTGTACTATGTTCTAATGATGCGCTTTGCTTCTTCTCGTTTTGCAGATGAAAACGCTGCTGGTCGACGCGCATGGGTGGCGAACCTGAGACGCATGCTGACACTGACGCTTCGCGAGCGAAAGGATCTCGTGCCGGAGATGAGCGAGCGCGACTGGGTCAACGAGTGGATGTTCTGTCTTCGGTGAGCATTGTGTGCTTTGTAGCTGCATTGGCGAGTCGCATGCTGATAGTTCTCTCCTTTTTTCAGGTCCTTGAAGAACAGCGACATGAGCCTGAGCTCGCGGAGACGGCGGTTGAAGCGATTGTACACGGTATGTAACCTGCTTTCATGATTTTATCCAGCTGATTGCTTCTGTGGGTCTGACTTCTAATGATTGCTGCGACAATTACATGCGGAACAAACAGATCTGGCTCCAGTTCCAGTTGTTTGCTGAACTCCTCGCGGAAATCTTCTTCACAACCGTCCAGACTCGGGATTCTGGTGGACTGGCAACTCTCAGCTCGAAACTGAGTGACCACACCTCGGACATTGACAGCGACCAGCGATCGGTTGAGTCGTCGGCTTCGTCGTCGAATGGCCACTCGGCTGTGCTTGAGAAGTCTCCTCGTCCGGCGTCTCGATCGAGCAACCTCGGAGATATTGATGAACTTCGATTCAAGACTATTCGGCTGCAGTTTGGGTCAAAAAGCTGGCGCGGGCACAAGCGATTGGAGAAAGAAGTGGACCAATTTGCACGCTTCCGTGCAGTGATGGACTTTGTGCTGGCCGAGAAGATCGTGGACGCAAAGGTGATGGAGAAGCTCCCGGCGTTCCCGCTGCTCTCTGCGTTTTCGGTTCGTGGCGTGCGGGTGGTCGCTACGGCCGAGCTGATACGCGACCGCTCTACCGCGGTTCCAATGGACAAGCGCGATCTGATGGAACTTGTCCAGGCACTCAAGATCACGAAGATGTTGCGCACGTTCCCGTACAGCGAACTTCCCGATATTTTGGTGCGAAAGTTCCCGGGCAACCAAGAGAGGACGTTGATTGGCGTGAGTACGCGCTACGACGATGTGTTGCTGCAATCGCTGCGATCTTCTTTGGTGCATGGGGTTTTGATTCGAGCAAGCAGTGGCGAAAACGATGGCTTCGAGCTTCTGACGGCGCACGACATGAGTGAACTGGTCCAGGGGAAGGAGGCGCACTGGATCCCCTACCTCGACATGGTCTACTATCAGCTTGAGTCAAGCGCGGCACCTGGGGTCGAGAACTGGACAGCAAAATCATTCTTGCTGAAAGCTCCCAGCTCTGTGATCACCGGCGACATTGTGGTGTCGATCGACGCCGAAAAGTGCAGATTGCCACTTGATCTGAAAGAAGGATTTGTGATGAAGCAACAAGTTGAAGTGCACCCGCTGGTTCGACGCCTGGAAGACGTGAAAACAAACTCGGCTCGAATCAACATTGTCTCTACCAATGGTGGAGGATCAAATTTGCTCAAGGCTGATGCTGGCGCTGCACTGGCGAAAAACTCGGAGCAAAGTTTGAAGAACCTGTTCGCCCAGTACATCAAGGGTTTTGCAGCGCAGCTCGTCACCTTTGGAGATTCACCCGGTGTGCCGCCTCAGCTGACAACATCGCAAGCAACGTCAAATTCTTCCCAGCAACGATCGAATCTGGCGAGATCGAACACTGATCCAGCGATGTTCGGAAAGTCTGACTACGTTGCCTCGAACGGCGGAACCGAGCCCGCTCTTCGTCGTCGCAGGTCTTCTGTAGCCACAGTTGGCGCGGTGATGTACAGCGGTCCAAACACTTCGACGACGTACGTGATTGACAGCATCCACCTGAGAGAAGTTATGCGTGAAAGCGGGGTCAACATGCGGTTCCTGCCGCTTGTGTTTGAATACGTGCAAAGCGCTCGTCAACCAGGTGTGAAAACATTGGTGGCGAGTGAGATCGTTGCGCGAATGGCAAAAACCCTGTTCCGGTATCAGTTGTTCAACGACCAGAACGTTTCGACAAGCCATTGGCAATCGAAGAAAGAGCGATTGATCAAGTTTATCGATTCTATCATGCACGGAATCTTCCACGATGATCTCCCGATGCGACGATGCCCAATTCAAGAATGCGTTGGTGACCAGTTCTGGAATATCGACGCTCCAACCTTACTGATGCTGGGACCATTTGCGTCGAGCGCTGCATTGGATTACTCCTGCATTGGTTCTGGCTCAGCGATCGCGCAGTATCGCCAAGTGATTCGAGGAAATCCGTCTGTGCTGTTCAACGCGTTGCTGCACGCTTTCGATGCCCAGCTGACGAAATCGATTTTGCCGGATTTGCACGAGAACCGATTTGTATCGATGCCGTTCCTTCGGAATGAATACGATCTAGTTTTCCGCAACGAGAACGGCGACCCAAGGCTTGCGATGCAACTTCAACCAGATCTGCTGTGGAGCAACTTGCAGTTCTTCCAACTCCAGTTCAACGAGCTGAAACGGCAGTCAGGGGTAGCGAACAACTTGAGTGGACCCAGGGGGAGCGAGAGACCTTCCGACTTGTCCGACACCTTTGCAGAAAGAGACTCACACCGCAGCTATTTCGCAGACATTGTGGAGCATGTTCGTCAAAGCCTGGATCATTCTGACGAATTCAGGATTGAGACGGCTTCAAGAAACTGGGAAGAAGCTCACGCTGTTCGATCGAGATTGGTGAAAGCACTTCGTGCAGCAAGCGTGTCAGACGAAAGTCGTGGGATCGCAAGGGAATACTGCGAGGAGGCAAAAGAAATCATCAACGGAAGCCCATCGGTATTTCCAGTGGAATACATGATCGCTCTGCGTTGCCTGGAGATGGTCAGTTCCACCGACGATCACATTCTGTCGGGGTCGGAGGGGTGGAAGGAGATCCTGTCGCTTCTTCGCTTCTTCTACCGCCCTGCGAATCAGTCCCAGTTTGCGAAGAGCTCCTCATCGCACCCTTTGTTCTCAATCATCTACTTCATGATTCACTTGGGCGGCATCAGTGGAACCCTATCTCCGAAAAGCACCGAGTCGCTTCGCACCCAGATAGAGGTCAATCAAGTGCAAGAGACATGGTTGAGTGTGATCGCGACAGTCGATGCTCACTGCAGACGCACAATGACAAAAAGCTGGACCGCGGATCCGATCAATGCAATCGCAACGAAGACGGCGTCGTTCGAGTTCGAGAAGTCTCGGTCGTTGCACAAACAGATGAGCACGAGCAGCCTCGGCAGCAATGCCAGTGACGACCGAAGTGATTCGATGAACAGTCGGGGCGAAGTGAAACATGCGCAGACAGCACGAGCAATGAGCACAGATTCGGCATTGACAGCGTCTGCAGTCCGACAAGACGTGCTGTGGTTCGTTGAGTGTTTTCTCATCCCTTCTGTGCAAACTGGGTCGTGGAAAATGTCTGGTGCCAACTTTTCGGGCGTCGCTGTCAACGAGTCATCGTCTTTTGGAAACTCGGGTTTGAGTAATAACCCAGCACCTGGCGTCGCTTTGGTGTGGGGAGAACCTTTTGGATTGTCTCTGGACGAAGAATCCCAAATCGCTGCAGCGCCAAGCGAGTCCAGACTGGCAAACCTTCGCTCGCAGCCGTCTCCAGAGCATTCGGAGGTCGAGATTTTGAAGTTTCCGTCGTCGCTGCGCCGAGTCGTCCAGGTTTCGTGCGGATATCGTCACACAGCGCTCGTGACGGACAACCGCTATTTGTACACGTATGGGTACGGCGAGTGTGGTCGCCTTGGGCATGGGGATGAAGAATCGGTCACGTCGCCGACTGCTGTGAGTTTCTTTGTCAGTCTGATCGAGACGGTTGGTGCCAACGTCGGTGGTATTGCGCAAGTTTCCTGTGGACGAGAGCACACGATGGCAGTTTTGGTGAACGGCGAGCTGTACGGGTTCGGATGGGCTGAAGCTGGCCGCATAGGAACGGGAGACACTGGCAGCGTTGTGTTCCCGACAAAAGTCACGGCTATCCAAGGTGTCAAGTCGGCAGCTTGTGGACGTGAGCACACGCTTGCGTTAACCAAGCAGGGCGAAGTGTTCGCGTTTGGAGCAGGCTTTGGAGGTCGATTGGGAAACGGGTCCGAGTCGGATGAGGAGTTTCCAGTACAAGTAACAGCTCTTGATGGCGAGAAAATCGCCAAGATCGATGCTGGCGAGTGTCATTCTGCGGCTGTCAACGTCAAAGGAGAAGTGTTTACTTGGGGGTTCGGGAGTTCCGGCGCATTGGGAGACGGAACGCGCGATAACAGCTTCTTTCCGACCAAGATTCCAGGACCCTGGACCGAAGATACCCACGACGGAGACTCAGCGGTTGTGACGTCGGTTGCTTGTGGTAGCTACCACACGCTCGTCAGTACGAGCTCGGGAAAGCTGTACGGATGGGGAGACTCAGCGGCAGGTCAGCTTGGCGACGAGCACATTTCGTCGCCAGATATGGTCGTGCTATCGCCCAAAGAGATTCAAATCAAGTCTACTCTTGAAAAATCTCAGTCGTCGGCCGCTACCCCGGGGGTAATTCGGGAGATCGCATGTGGAACCTTCACTTCAGCAGTGTGCATGGAAGATGGGAGATTATTCATGTGGGGCTCGCCTGCCGCAGGAAACGGAGCGCAACTGAAAACAGAAGACGCGGAGGTTGCAAGCGTTGATGCGCTGAAAGAGTTTTCGATCTCTCGGATCGCTTGTGGTGAGTACCTGCTTGTTTTTCATGCTTCTACGAGTGGTTGATTTTAATGTTGTATGCTCGTACTTTTTGTTTCGTAGGTGCCTACCATTCCGTGGCGTTGACGCGTGGGTTGGAGTACTGTTGAATGTCAGGCTGGAACAACGCAATAAGACTCTTCGTGAGTTTTCTTTCGTACACAACAAATAGAGATATGAGCTTGCCATTTGCCCGATCTGATAACCATCGTTCACGTAGCAGATGACAGCGACCGTTATTCGGGCTCACATGCTCCGAAGAAGCGCTCTGTAAATTTAGGCGTGCTCAAAACCTGAAGAAACAGGTCAAGAACGCAGAGATCAACAACTTTGCGCTCCATAAAGTGCGTGCTTTGAGACGACCGTGATCACGAATCTGCACGACTACGTTCTCGAGGATCGAAATGGATGGCGAAGCATTCAGCAGAGTTTTTACTGCTGTGGGTGCATCAGCGTGAACGAATTGGAAGATAGCAGTGCAATACCCTGGGATACGTCGCTGCTCAACATGGTGAGCAACATTAACGCTGTAGCGGGCAAGTACTGTATGAAGAAGTCCACTGACTGCACTTCAGAGGTGGGATTCCCGTGTCCAAGTAAAGGTCGTTCGTGGTGCCGAAGCGAGTTTTACCCGCTCATGCGCAAGAACTACAAGTTGATCGGGATCTTTGCGCTCGTCATGGGCGGAGCGCAGCTCCTCTCAAGCGCATTCGGCTTGTTTACGCTTCTGTGCGACGTGCGCGTGCTGCCAACGAGGTCGCCAGCCGTAGAAGTGCCGCGTATGGCACTTGCTCCAACAAAACGCCGACCACCCAGAGCGCCTGACAACCGCGGTGGAAGAAACTAGAATATAAAAAGGGATACCAGTGCCGAAATGACAAAGCCCTAAATATCCTGACGAGACAGGTTGATTTCGTCCTGGACTTGCATTGTGCTCAATCACTAACCTCAGCAGGTTCAATTTCATTCCCAGAAACTCAAGCAGGATGCGCGAGAAAGA
This sequence comes from Globisporangium sylvaticum, assembly GCA_023334975.1. Classification (NCBI taxonomy): domain Eukaryota; phylum Oomycota; class Peronosporomycetes; order Pythiales; family Pythiaceae; genus Globisporangium; species Globisporangium sylvaticum. The sequence goes on from JAADVK010000225.1 coordinate 22,097, forward strand.
GTTGATTATGGCTTGAAGATGTTGGCGAATGATTATTAATAACCTGAGCGTCTAACGCAGCCACAGGAAGTTGAAGCTTCAGAGCACCTGTAGTCAGTTTTGAAGACTCCAGGACGCACGCGTGTCTGCAGAGAACCGGCTGAGCATTGAGGGCAAAGCGATGGCTGATCAGGATCACGAAGAAGACCAGCAACAGCAGCAGCAGTAACATTCAGCCTCCGAGCCCAAGCGAAAGCCTCTGTACTACACCCCCCATGAGGTGGCGATGCACAACCAGGCTCAGGTGAGTAAACCCAAATGTTTTCATCTTCCGATTTGATTCGTAGAGAAAGCTGAGCTTTGCCCTCTAATTGCGTGCGATCCCGAATGAACTGTTGTGTTCAGGGTTGCTGGGTGTCCATCAACCATAGAGTGCTAGACTTGTCCGAGTTGATCATGGAGAACCAAGGTACGACTGCCTTTGCTGATGATCTGTCACAAATGAGCTCCGACAACGACATTAAACTGACAAAACTTGTTTTGCTTCTGCTATGAATGCTAACTCGACCGCTTGTTCTGCATGCTGGTGAGGACATTTCGCACTGGTTCGACCCAGAAACTGAAGATGTACGTGCCTGTCCCCACTTTCAAGTCGTCGCTGGACAATCCCTTCACCACTAATATGTTGTGCGTTGCTTATCTATGGGTACACCAACAACAAAAACTCCAGATCAAGTACCACATCGACCCGAAGCGCAACATCTCGCTCCCATTCTTGCCCTACGGCCGGTTTCTCCACGTAGCGCCGCTCGAGCCAGCGGGCAACTGGGAAATCTCGGACTTCCTGCCCTGGTGGAAAGATCCGCAGTTCACAGTGGGCAAACTGACCCAGAAAGCGCGCTGGATCGAGATCGTGAACGTGCTCACGCAGCAGCGCCGCTCGCTCGAGGTCTGCGAAGAAGAGACAATCGAGGACATCCAGAACCGGTACCTGGAGATGAACTCCCACGCCGCGAGCTACACGTGGAAGTACCTGGACGACGACGAGTTCGTGCCGCTGCAGATGAAGGAGACGCTGGACGAGAACGGCTTCCCGGACGAGTCGCGCGTGTTTGAGTGCTACGACATGGATGAACAGCGCTACAAACCCATCTTGCACCTCTACTTCAACGACGATCTCACGGTTTTATAGAGAGGGCAGGTGCCGTGGTGGTTGCTTGACTCCTGCTTGACCAATACATTGCTTTTGCATACTTCAACCTGAGGGTGTTCAGTCAAGGTTCGTTTGTTGCAAAGGTGTGTGTATTATTACTTGTCGGTTGCGATGGTGGTTCATTGCGAACACAGCGCCGCTTCGCCGAGGTCGCGCTCTCTCACTCAAGCTCTTCACATTTCGAGCCGCCAGATAATACAGAACAGAGTTGGGCATGCGATGATCACACGGTTTGTGCCTAGTTGTCCCGGGCCAAGGGCAAGCGACTTGGATGATGCAGGCAGCCACGCAACTCGCGGTGTGCGTGTCGCAACGACAACAACCGCCGCCACCAATACACCTGAAGACATTCTTCGTCAAGCCCGCGCAACGAGTCTCGCAGGCATTTTCAACCAAATAGGTGAGTCTCTACCAACCAAAGCCCAAATGACCAAAATGTGTCTGTTTGCAGAGCTAGACTAACGTTGTTGTTGTTGTGGCCAACCAATTACAAATCAAGCTGCTGTCGCAGAGCACTCGTTCGAGATCTTCAACGAGCTCAAGGACGAAAGTACGCGACTCGGCGAAAGGTTCCAGCGAATCCAGACACGAGTGAGCACGATCGCGACGATCATCGCGACTGCAAATGGTAGCGAGCAGCGTGACCGCTTGATCGCGACGAAGATGCCCTCGCGAGAGGAGAGCGACGCAGTGCTTGCGATCCCTGAATTTAGTTTCTCACACACCTTCAGGCACCCAGCGCTCGCCGAGGCGTACGCGAAATGCGAGCCGATGCCTGCTCTGGAATTGGTACGCAGGGATGACCAGAGTTTGTACGTCATGTTGCTGTTGAGATGCTGACGCAATTTGTGCCGTCTGTGAGGTTTTAGTTTGATGAATCCTGTCAGCCTCCCCAACCTGCAACGGACAAACCTGGGTCTCTATCGCCACCTTCAAATCCCTACGATTCCAAAGCGGCGCGGATACCTACCCACCTTCCTTCCTGCAACGGAGGCGGGAATTAAGGAAACTGAAGGGGACTGCTGGTGTCCTCGGCGAAGAGACGTGCGTGAAGCGCTGAACAACGAGGAGGAAGAGCTGATGCCACCGCCGCTTCGGGTGCGATCGTGGCCGTCGATTCGCCCAGCTGGCTAGTGTGGGTTTCAAGGTTTCAACGTGCTTTGCAATACTGTATCCAAACTCCAAGGTCAAGTCTCAAGTCAACTGCTTCTGGTGCGGTCTTTGCTGAATGATAATGCCCCTCCCCCTCCCCCCTCCCCGGACTTGCCAAAGAGAGTTTACACAAAGCAGTGTTGAGTGTGTGTGTGGGCTTACTTTCAAAGTTGGCCGCAAAGAGCAAAGCGCGTCCTCTCAAGCATCCACTTCTCAAGGCCATCAATCGCCAAGCCATTAGGACCTCAAGAAGATGGAGGTCGCGTACGCCCTCTGTGGGCTCGCGCTCATCCTGCAAGCGACGCAAGTCAAGGCTCGAGGCGTGAGAGGCGACCCAGCCGTGAGCGACCCGCGACTGAGCTCCTGTCTCTAATGGACGATGGATGGCAGTGAGCTGAGTGAGTGGCTGCGTTGCTTTGGCGCACTGAGATAACGCTCGCTCACCACCTTGTGTTTCTATTTGGAAATGTCCGTACGTACTCCCAGGTGTAGAGAAGTTGGTTGGCATTCCCCTTCTGCAGTTAATGAAAAAGGATAGATAATCTGAATGAATGAGCTAATGATCATGAAATGAATTTTCAACCTTGCTCTCTCACGGTCTGCTCAGCTTCTTTTTGACTCGCGCTTGTCGTCGAAGGAGGTTGAGGCTGGGGCTCTCTGGAATCCCTCCCATACCTTGTGAATGGACGGGCTCACGACTCGTTCTTCTTCCACGCGTTTCTCTAACCAGGCACCAAGAAATGAGCGGCGGGTATGCGTCGATGAAGAGCCGCCAAGCCGCCTCTTTCACTTTCTCACCCCCATCACCACCACGTGACCAGTGAGAGAGGTCGCCTCGAATTCTGCATGCTGCTTTACTGAGCAACGACGAAGATATTCCACCAGTCAGTCAGCCAGTATTTCGAGTCTTTCTTGGCATTCATCTCTCGCATCCACGCGTGCTTTGGATTAAGTTGACCTCTTCATCATGAAGATCGTTGTCGCTGTTAGCTGGATCGCTGCTGCGATGCTGCTCGCACAGCGCTCCGAGTCTCCGCGCACGATTTCTTACAACGAGCCCTCGACAAGTCCAACGAGCAGACCTAGTCCAAGTACAGAGTCTCCATCATCGTCAGTAGCGCCTGAGACACTGGAGCCTCCATATTCGAATCCAATGACAGCCTCGAATTCTGGTTCCAACCCACTACCTGGTGGCCCTGTCGGCGTTGATCCTTCTGCTGCAGCAGCATCGATGCCGACCGAAAGTCCAGCAGCTGGAACCAGCCCACCAAGTGTAGATGCTCCAGCGACCGAAGCGCCGACCACCCCACCTGCTGTGTCTCCAGAGGGTGGGAACAACGAATTGCCGGCGACTCCAACTACGGTCTCGGAACCTGCGACTAACTCTCCAGCACTACCAGGCGTCAGTGCCGACGCCCCTACACCAGCGCCAATGGGAGTAGAAGCCACGACCGACGCTCCAGCCATGCCCACGGAATCACCGACCCTCAGTGACACCACAGCTCCGACTTCACCTCCTACCCCAGCACCACAGCAAACGCTTAATCCTCAGCAACAAAGCTTCATGCGACCAGCGCTCAACAGCATCCCGCCCCTATCCGTGCTGGACGCTGATCAATCGGGCGGCACCTCCATGGACGAGTGGGAGGTGTATGTCCAGAACCTCAAGATCGCTGCGCTGAACCTCGTGGCGGCGATCAAGGACCCCGTCAGCGAGGCGCGCTTAACCGAGATCGTCACGTTCCATTACGCGAATCTCAACAGCTGCGTCCACAAGAATGTCGCTGCGGTACGTGCAGATGGCATGAATCAGACTTTGTGTTAGTCTTTGTCTCGTCCCTTCTACTAACCGTGTTGTTGCTGTTGTGCATCGTACAACATTTAGAACCAGGACCTGGAGTTTGCGTACCTGGTCGAGGTCATCGGAGCGCACTGCTACGTCAAGTTCCGCTACTCGTTGTTCGCTGGCCCGCCCCCGTTTGAGTTCATCGCGCGCAAGGCGATGACTGTGTCTCCTCTCCAAGTGGAGCAGTGGTTCTCCAAGAACTTGGCGATCGCCCGCGCGGATCTGACGGGCAAGAGGGTGATTGAGGCGTCTCAGGACGCAGAGCAGCACCTGGAAAAACCGTGCGCTGCGTGTACTCGGAGCTGCAGGCCGCGGTAAGCCAGGGCTTTTTGATATCTAAAGTGGGTACGCTGCCGAAAAATGACTCACACTTCTTTCGTACCTCTCTCTTTCTCTAGCCCGTGTCGTGGATCGATCGATCGATGTACTACAAGATGCTGGCGCAGGTCCAGCAATGCGTTGGCTCCACCTGAAAGAAATGGCAAACTTTCGAGCGAGTCATAGTAGGCTCAACAATCTTGTGAGAATGTCATTTGAGAAGAAAAACAAACAAACAGGCTCATGCATGCATCACGGAAACAACAACTTTACCTTCGTAGAGCTCCAGGTGGCCGGGCAGGTTGCTGATCAGAAACTGGGGCAATGCCATGATGGTGTTGTCAACATTTTCTCATTTTTCTTTGCTTTCTCTCTTTTTTCTTTCTCAATCTTGGGATTACTGTCGCTTCTCTGTCTTGAACTATCTCCGCTGGTTGCGTGTCCTGTGCTTCTTTTGCGTCTTCTGTCTGCTTCTTCTAACCGTTGCTCTTCATCGAGCTGTGGGGTGGCTGTGATACTGGAATACTGGGCACAACACGCAATTCAACGCGAGCGGCTGCTCTCCGTAGTGTCCACTCCATCATATGTAGCTAGCTAGTGAGCGAGCGAATGAGCTTGCAGATCTTATGCGTTGAAGTCACCTCGGTCACCAACTCCGCTGCTACGACCGCCACCGCCGCCGCCGCCGCCGCCGCGACCGCCATTTCGTCGGCTGCCACCGCCACGACCGCCGCCACGGCCACCACCGCCACCGCTACCGCCGCCTCGGCTGCCACGGAAGTTTCTGCGGTTGTTGAGACCGACCGCGCCGAACGTCTCGGCGTTGAGCTTGCGCTCCTCAAAGCCCGTCATGCGGCCGCGGTGGCCCTCAAGGCGGTCCAGCGCGTCACACGAGATCGTATCGAAGAACGACGACTTCTGGTAGTGAGTCTGTACAATTTCAAGCACAATAATAACACATTGTTAGGAAATCTGTGTATCAGAGCCAATTCTCCCAATACAAACACAGAGACAAAGTAGAATGATTCGTACCTTTGGCTCTTCGACCGACAGCTTCGAGAACTCTTCTTCCTTGTTGAACGCGTTGAGGCGCTCTTCGAAATTGAAATCGTCCGCCGCCGCGACGGCCGCAGTGGTCTCGTGCTCGCCGCCTGGCACGCGACGCTCCTTGCGCTTGAGCAAGTGGCCGCCCATGCCTGGGATCGTGCGCGCGCCGCCGCCGCCGCCGCCCGAGTGCTGCTGTCTTCTGCTCTCGTTGTAGTTTGCCTGCGCCGCCAAAATTGCGTCTGCTCGCTGCTCGTACTGCTCGTATTGCTCTTGCGGGGTCAATGCAGGCGCAGCTGGAGCCTGTTGCTGGTGCTGTTGCTGTTGTTGCTGGTATTGTTGTTGCTGCTGCTGGAACTGTTGCTGTTGCTGGAACTGCTGCTGCTGTTGTTGCTGGTGCTGGTCGTGCGGCGACTGCGTCTGCGCGGCGTGCGCGCTCGACACGGATCCTGGCGTGAGCAGCACAGGCGTCGATTGCACCTGCTTCGGCTTCATAGGCGACGGTGGCTGCGCAAGCACCTGCTGCTGCTGTTGCTGCTGCTGTGGTGGCGTAGGAGGCATTGGCGGCGCCGATGGCGGGAGCGGAGGCTGAGGAGGTGGCGCAGCGTATCCGTATGGCGCAGGTGGCAGTGGCGGCGTTGGGGCCGCCTCACACACGTGCAGGTCCTTGATCTCCGAAGCCTTGAACGCCGCGTACTGCAGCACCTGGTTGGACGGCGGGATGTGCTCGGCGCGACGGCCCTCAGTGCCGAACGAGCGCACGCTCTGCAGCGCGACCATGGACTGACGCGTGTCGATGTTGAAGAGGAAGCCCTCGTAGCGAATGTCCGTCTTGGAGATCAGACTGATGCGCGAGCCGATGTACGGGATGCCGTCCTTGGGCTTCTCCGCCTGCGGCTGCGGCGGTTGCGGTTGCCCTTGCTGCTGCTGCGGGGGGAGCGGCGGCGCGGGCGGCGCTGGAGGCGGAGGTGGCTGCTGCATCGTTGCTTGCGTTCTACTACAGTGACAGCAACAGGAGTACAAGCGAGAGAAAGAGAGAGAGAGAGAGAGAGAGAGAGATTCCAGTCAGTCAGACACCGATGCACATACACATGAGAGCCATACATACATACAGACAGACAGACAGACAGAGACGCACAGGCAGATGGTCTTCCTGGTCTTCTCTTGCAGTAGAAAGCGGATTTCCTTCCCCCTTTTGCTGGTGGCGATAGAAATCTTGGATTCCTTAGATCGCCTGCCAGCCTGCCTGCCAACACCCAACACCCCTCGTTGACGTTAGCTTTTGTCTTGGAAAATATAAGAAGCTTTTAAACAGTTAATTATAGTAAAGATAAGCGCTTTGTAGAGATGATCGGCCGTTGGCTCGGTGGTGCTCTGTGAAGCACACACCTCTTCAAGTCGATACTATCCAATGCTTACTTCACTTTGAAGTGCGCGTTCTGCTCACCTCACTCTTACTTCAGCGACTCGACCCGTCTGATTTCGATCTTCACCCTTTATAATAAACATTCCCTTTAAACTTTCAATATATTTTTAGACGGTGCAATTTATCCCGAAAATACCTTACTACGTTTTACAAAGGAATATTGGAACTATACAGCTTCTTAAATCAGTGTGAAGTAACGCGATTACCAGAATGTCAAGCTGTTTCTGTTTTCGTGCGCGACCTGTGTGACAATGCGCTCGCTCGCTTGCATGCAAAACCAGTGAGCTGGTGAGGCGGCATTCTCGATCGTACCGCCGATCGATCAGGTTTAGCGAAGGAAGGAAGAGATGGCGCCGAGCTTCGCCCCCGGCTGCTGCGACCCGCGCGCCGCCTACGCCATGGGCATGGTCGTCAAGATGCTCAAGACGCAGGCGCAGGCCTCGTCGTCCCTGTCGTCCACCTCCTCGCCGTCGTCTCTCAACACCAACAAGCTGGCTGCGAACGGCGACAAGAACCAGCAGCTACGCACTGCTGGTGGCGAGAACGAGGCGTCGTCGCCCGTGATCTGGCAGGTGAAGCTCGAGAAGCTGCAGCGCGTGCTCGAAAGCCCGCAGGTGCAGGCGCAGGACAAGCAGGGGCTCGTGGACATGATCGAAGACGCCGTGAGCGTGCAGGACATCTGGGCGTACTTGGACGGCGTTGGATGTGACGCCAACGCATCGGGTTTTGTACCTGGAAACACCACCACGACCAGCGCCATCAAGGCGCTTGAGAAACGAGCTAGTGAATTGTCGCTCAATGGTGCACAACAAGCGGTGACAGCGGTGGAGATCCCCATGGAGCTCGGATGCGCGATTTGTTGCTGTAAGTGCTTCATTTTGTACCTCTATTTTTATTGCAGAAGGAAAGAAGCAGTCGACTAACTTGGGATAGCTCTGCTTGTATATCTTCTATGTCAGCCGACCTGATGCTCAAGCCCGTGAGTCTCGCATGCGGTCACAGTTTCTGCAAGTACTGCCTCGAGTTGTGGCTCGCGAACCGCTCGAACTGCCCATCGTGTCGCCATCCGACTGCGAACGCCACTTCCGACAACAGCAACAGCAGCCACAAACAGCAGCAGCTGAGTGTGAACCTGGCACTGCAGCACGTGATCGCCACGTTCTACCCAGCGCAGCTCCAGGAACTCGAGAAGCAGAGCCAGACCGAGCGCTTCGAGCAGCTTCGGTGCGCGATTCGTGAAGCGCTCTGTAGTTCCGATGGGGAAGACCTGCGCGAGATTCTCGCGCGCCTCCCGCGCAACAACACGAGCGCCAGCAACTTGAGCTCCAACCACCAGGACCAGAGCCTCGCGGTGTCGCTGATCCTCGAGTCCGACGTGGAGCTGCAGGAGCGCGTGCTCGCGGCCGAGATCCACGAGCGGTTGCGCAAAGAGCGTCTGCTGCGCGAGTCCTCGCGCCGCCGCCACATGGCCGCGTACAACGCGACGGGGCTGTCCACGCAGGTGGACCCAGCGATCCTCAACATGAGCAACAACAGCACCACAACTGTGCGGAGAGGTGCGAGCAGCCACAATTTGGTCGGAAAGAGCCCGTCGTCTTCCCATGGCAGCAGTGGCAACAGCCTCATGACAACCTTCCTGAACCGCAAGAGCTAACGAGAACCAATGTCTATATGACTTTTATGGAAATTGGTTTTCTCATTTTGACGGTATTTCATTAAGGCTAAGCAGATTACAATTTGTCACCGGTAGTAGTACTAAACGCTCTTCTAAATAATATTAAGGTTGTCATCATCCCCTTTGAGCTCAGCTCAATTGCACTCACTCGCCTTTTTCGACCAGCAGGAAGCCGCAGAGGAAGCCCGCGCTCGAGAAGCCCGCGACGAGCTCCGTCGTGACCTCTTCCTGCCACATGTTGAGGTACGCCCACGGGTCGCCCAGGCGGTACTGCATCCGGCGCACGCCGTTAATACTGCCAGTCACCGACGAAGCCTCTGGATCGTTTGTAGAGTGGACGGGAAACGCGTGCGCCATGGCGTGCTTGAGCTTGACAAAGTGGTGGCACTGCTTGCGGATGTCGGCGGTCATGGCCATGAGCAGCTGCGACGCGTCCTTGCAGCCGAGCGTGTCGATCTTCAGGTGGGCGAGGCTCGGCCAGTGCGAGCACACGTGCTGGATGATGATGTCCCCGTGGCGCCGCGCGATGTTCGAGTTGTAGAAGCCCGAGTAGGGGATCATCTCTTCGCGCATCTCGTACGTGCGCTTGTCGATCTCCATCTGGTGCATGCCGCGCGCTTTCCAGCTGGGGATCTCGGCGCTCACGGCGCTCTTCCAGTCCGCGATCATGCTCGCCACGGTGTCCTGATAGAGTTTCACTTCGCGCGCGTAGAGCTCGCAGGTACGGCACACCACGCGACCCGTGCCCGCGTCCACCTCCATGTTGTCCCAATGGACGCCAAACAAGCTCGTGAGCGCAGCGGTGGGTTGCTTTGTGTCGCTGTCGTCATTGTCATCGCATCGCGATGGCGCGTTCACAAACTCTGAGCCAAAGCCGCGGTGCAGAGCGTTCAGCGCGCGCTCGACCTCGCGCGAGCTCCATATCCGCGCGCGGTCGTCAACGGGCTTCTTCTTCTTATAGTCTGTACTACAAGTCGTAGCAGTCTGTGTCTCTGGGTCGTCATTCGTACTCAGCTCTGGCGGTGTTGCTGCTGTTGTTGTTGCTATTAACGGTAGCGCCAGGATCACGGGCCGCGCCGTGTAGACCGCGGACGCGTACTTGAACGGGATGTAGCACTGCGGCAGGATCCGGTGCAGCACAAAGTCCACGAGCGAGAGCAGCGCCATGTGCTGCCACTGCGGCATGCGGCGCACGGCGCGCTGCCATTTCGACACCCCCTCTGGCTCTGTCGGTTGCTGCTGTTGTTCCAGTGGCGGTTCGTCTCCGTCGACCAAGTGGCAGTCGTCGATCTGGCCCGCGAGCAGCTGGTCGTCCTCCCAGTCGCTGTCGATCTCGTCGGCCACCAGCTCGCTGTTGTAGATCGACGTCTTCCAGAGTGGCGTGGCGTGCCACCAGTCGGCCGCGCAGCCCTCGAGAAAGTGCTGCGCGCAGGGCACGCGCACCAGCACGCTGCTCGTGAGCACGCGGTCGCTGCGCAGCGCGCGGCACGTGTTGAGCAGCCGCACGGCGGCGTGCAGGTCCAGGAACTGCAGGACCTCGATGCTCGGCAGCGACAGGAAGCACGCGCCGCCGTTGCTAATAGGATCCGGCGACGGCGACGGCATCGCAGCTGCAGCGGGCGTGGGCGTCGTTCTTCTTCCGGCGCTGCTCAGCGGCGCCATCTTCATAATATTTATTCTCCGGTGTTTTGTGCGGGCGATGGCTGTGTAATAACGTCGGTTTGATTACACGCATACAAACTCTTTGCTTATTGTGTGCCGGGATGCACACTGGCTAGACGGGGTACATACAAACAGGGCAGCAATGTCGATGAGGCCAGTAGGCTGCACATTATCGACACAAAATATACGTGCAATTGGTGATAAATTCGCCTGCACAACACTGTTTTTTAAAACAGAATTGTGTGAGACACGCGATTATTAATAGCGGTAAATTTAGGGTGTGCAGTGTCGAGATAATGTAGCAATGGCATTTATGACACTATAGGAAACTCCACCTTGTGTTGACAATTTCGTGTGGCGCAATGGGCAAGCACTGAGTAGTGGCTTTGACAAAGCTCAGGTATCGAGCCGTGAGCCCGTATATCCTTTGGATTTACATGTTAAACCCATCTGGGGACGCTTGGAATCCAAAGAACAAGTGAACTGCCGTCAGATTAACAGTAGTATGTGAGCGCGTAAATATGCACTCTAAAGCTACACGGAGTCAGTGTAGGCATATTAACAGGAGTCCTACTGAAATATTGAGTTGCCATTGTGTGCCAACCCACTCTGTACAAGACGCTCCATTTTCAGCACAAGTGCAAACTGTGACGTTAATGGACAATATCAAGTTTTCAATAATGTTATTGGAGCTTTCACTTCTCTTTTCCTACAAAAGTAAATCTGGTAAGAAAGCCAAATAGGCACAGAAGAATGCTATAATCCGATAAATAATCTAAAATAGTTCCAAAACTAACAAATCGCACAGAAGAATATCGTAATTCCACTAATAAGCTGAATCAGTTTGGAGCTAGTTAGCTTATTTATAAAATGACGGTCAGCTTATTTAGGAATTGCATTCTTGCCATATTGGCATGGACACAATCCACACTTATTTACAGTCAGTGCCTGAATTTAGTGCTTGTTTGCAACCTTGTTTTCTCATCACTTATTGATGGAAATATTTCTAGAGATCTCACGATTGTATATACTCTTGCGGAGAGTCCAGAAAGAGTAGGACATGTTGTTAACCATTGGGGCAACGTAGAGGTGGTGGGGAGAAGAACTTTCCTAAAAAAAACAAGTACAGAAAGAAGACCACCTTTCGAGTGCTGCGGTCGTTCTTTCGGAGCGTACCTACGCAAGTATCATGGCATGGTCATTGCGAAACACGATAGTCGCGTCGCATTGTCTTATACTTGTAGATAACGTAGCAGTCGTCATCTACATCATTCTGTGCTGAAGTACCTACTGTAGCACGGGATGACGCGAGTTCCATTCTCCGCTTGCTGTTAATTGGTAAATGGAGCAGAGCATTACATTTACGTGTGAAGGCTTCCACGGGAGACATGATATTATTGACATTATTGAGAACGAGGATCCGTTTTCTAGTGTTCGAGAAGGAAGAAGTGGATGAGAAAGAAAAGCGAAGCGCGCGAGCGATTATAAGAAGACGATGACTTTTGAATTCCGGACACCGACCAAAATGCATTTCATGTTTAGGCCGGATTGTTTTACTTCGGATCTATTAGGGATTCAGATTTCGCATCCACCCTTGTTACGTCTCACAGCAGACAAGCAAGTCATGCCACAGAACCAGTGACTAAGGTATAAAGTGATGGTTTCCATCACTTGCCACCCATTAAATTGCACTAAAATTGAAGTGTTTTGTTTCGCTGGAACAAAACAACCCGCATCTTTGAAGTTACGTCCACTCGCACATCACAGAAAACTTTTAGTGGATGCCATTTTTTCGCTTGCTTGTTCAAAGTGTCTGCTCGTAAACATCAGCATTGCATTATGCGTACAGTAGGACACTTCGCGCTCTTGATTCGCTCTACAAATTGATTGGTTCAGTGTGATTGGCTACATATCGAGTGGACTTGAAACTCGCCAGTCTCCCCCTCCTTTCTGTAATGTGCTACTGTGCAGTGCGACTTGCAAAGTTCGACGTGCATACAGAAGTTTGTCGACTATAGTTTAGCCCAGTAGATCGCGAATGGGTAAAAAACAGTGTAGATATAGCTGTGCCAACTGTCCATTTCCTATTTAATATATTTCTAACGACATTTTGACGAGCCTAAATGTATAATACAGTACTTGCACGTATTTGTGCTTCTGTGAAGCATTGTGCCTTTCACATTTTTTGGCAAAGCGGCGCCATATCATAATTCGTTGATTTATTTCACATATCGTAAAAGTAACGTGAACATATCGTTAAAATGGACTCTAAATCGTTCTTTTAACCCATTATGGGATGGTGAGAAAAGAACACTTATTCAGTTGGAGTGTCATTTATTCGCTCTTTTTTAACATTAAAATGTTGAATTATGCGAAGATGGTTGGAATGGCGGATATTTTCGCTCCATTCAAACGACATTCTAACCACAACTAAACGTCCGGAGTACAAACAACGCCAGAGTGGCAAGGATAAGGCAGGTTTAGATCTGTTTCCCACAAAGTGAAAACACGTCAGAGAAGAAACGTCTCCCCATACGAACAAATATATTGTATAGAGGACAACGCAACAGAGCATCTACGCGTGTACATTATGTGGACTGATTTTTGGATTAGTGTTAGACAGCATGTGGATGCACATTTCGCTCGGCAACATCGACCTGGAAAGCAGCAGCAGCAGTATAATCGATTTGGATTGGTTTTGCTGAAGGTGTTGATACGAGCAGCAGACAGAATTTACTATCCGTGCTACAGGGTCGTTGACGTTGCAACCAAATGCGATGTATGCTTTAGATTTTGCAGTTTAGAACGCAACTTTAAAAGCGGCCATTTTGTGCAGAGAGAACGAAACGTTAAGGCCACAAATTCATGACAAAGTCTCTGAAGGGCACAATACACACTATCGTAAATGAAACCACTGCACAAATTTCAGTCGTTGATAAGTGGTTTTGGTCGTACCATCGTGGATATATATATCTATATTACAAGGTGAACGTCCCCTCTGTTCAAAATGCCAACACTGGCATGATTTATTTATGATGATGATGATGAAGGAAATCTATTGAACTAGGTTTAAGATGTCCCTGAAGCTAATGATACTCTGAGGTTATGTGGCCGTTCCCCTGTGCCACCCTCTCCTTGGAGATCATTCAAAAGCTGGAATGCTACTTGAGCGAATCTCTGTTTCCCTGGGCCTACTGAGTCCTGATTGAGGATTTCTCGACCTTTGGAGTCCATCGCCAGGTAGGCGAGCGAGTCTGCCATCTTGTTGTATTCTCGTTTGACATGTTACCAATTGATCCATTTGAACTTTTCGCTCAGCGCTTGGATGCG